>BQNB010011520.1:3679-39402 GCA_026074375.1 Tanacetum coccineum
ATATATTATAATTCACCCACAAAATAAATATGAATTTAAAAATTGGATTTATTAGTTATTTATTTATATTATATTAATTATATATTATTATAAAACTGGTTTGGTTCGGTTCGGTTTTTACGGTTCGGTTTTTGGAAGAAAACCGAAATCGAACCGAAATTTTTTGGTTTTTAAAAAAGTAAAAACCGAACCATCAGTTTCTAATTTCAGTCGGTTTTTTTGGTTTTCGGTTTGATTTCGGTTTATTCGGTTTTTCCTGCTCACCCCTAGTTTGTGTTATAACATGTAAACTTTTAGCTTCGCAATCAGAATTTAAAAGCATCAAATTGAGATATCAAAAGTTCACATAAATTTTTATAGAGTATAGAAGACTGAAGAAACTCAAATAAATGTTATGTTTCGTGCATAAAATATGTTTTAATCAAACAAAGATTTACCTATTGTATATCTTCAATACATATACAAACGTAAAAAGAGTTTTACCTATTTTTTCGTCACCAACACTTTTTAAATATATAAATGTGACTCCAGATTGTTGTATATGATTTATAGGTATACGCACATGTCAATGGAATAAAGACTTTTTGAGTAATTCAAATGTTAAAATTTTAGTACGTATTAAACCAAAAAAATACAATTCTTTCGAACCCATCAATGAATAGCTATAAACTCTTTTTCTTTATTTACGATAATTTATTTGATTCGGTGCTTTCTACTTGGTTGTACAACATGAGTTCCAGGCCGAGAATGAAAATCATATAAAAATAGTTTTACCCATTTTTCTGTCACCAACACATTTTTAAGATATAAAAGCAGCCCAAGATTGTTGTATATGATTTATAGGCATGCACACATGTCAATAAAATACATGATTTTTTCATAAATTCAATTGTTAGAATTTTAGTACATATTAAACCAAAAGAAAGAAAATGCAATTCTTCCGAACTCATCAATGAATAGCGAGAAAACTATTTTCTTTATTTATGATAATTTATGTGCTTTAGTGTTTTTTTATTTGGTTGTACAACATGCTTTTAGGCCGACAATTAAATATTCACCAAAAAGTCTTCGGGTAAATTTGAGATGCGATTAGATAATGTTAAATCATTGTTTGAAAGTAAGAAATTGTTTACGTTTGTTGTATTTTAAAATATAAAGTTTAGGGGTATAAAGTTTAAAGGGTTATTTGTTTAGTTTTTTAATGTTTTAATAAAATTTATAAATTTATGAATTTACACTTAACTCTATCTAATTTATTTAAAATTAAACCACTAAAGTTTTATTAATTACTTTTTTTTAGCTTTTTGTTTTCACAAATTTGACATATATATTTTTATGTGTTTTTTTCTCCAACTGATTTCTCCACCAAATTTTTTTAATTTTGACCAAATTGATTCGATTTTGACTAATCAGATCGCACGATTTTGCCTACGTGGCAAAATCAAGCAACTTGATTGGTTCAATATATTTTTCTATAAGATTTAATTTAATAGAAAAACTCTTAAATCATGTAATTTTTTTATTATATAAAAGATGGAGCACTTTAACTTTTATTTTTGTGTGCTTGAATTACAGAATATATATTTATTTCGTACTTTGCCTTTCAATTTTGATTAACTTTCAATCATTTATATTAATTAATTAACACATCATAATACTTGAAATCATATATGAATTGGAATTTTGCATACACTATCGATTTATTTCTACCTTCACAGACGCATAAAAACTTGTTTAGGAAATAATCTGTTAAAAGCCTACAAGTTGTATAAAATGTCTAAAAAATATTTTCAAAAAGAAAATTAGTTGTCGAAAGACTTCAATTCTACCACATAGAGGAGATTGGAAAAAAAAATAAAAAAACTTAAAAAAAAATATGCGGTGTATTATTTATTTTACGCATCTCTTTTGATGAACAAAGAGCTTATAGAACATTTGCCAAAATGACCAACAAAATGAACATAAAATTATGAAACAACTTTTTTTTCATAACAACTTTTTTATGAATATTATTTAAAACTCATTATGAAATGTTAATCATTGACGCATGTTATTACAAGATGAACTTTCTTTAATAATTACTCCGTATATATCTAATCTCTATAGCAGCTATTAATTTCGTTATAAGTGTATTCATATATATATTCAGATTGCCATTGAAAGTGATATTAAAAGAAAACCAGAAACAGACCTTGGCAGCCTTGATCAAGATAAGGGTTACCCTCGTACCCTTGGTTGCATCTACAACGATATCCACCACTGTCTACATCATAGCAGTGACTCTTACCTTTGCATTCGTTAGCTTGATCAGAGCAATTTTGTACTGCAGGTGCAATCACCCAATCTAGCACAAGTGGGACACTGGATGTTACCCTGTTATAGAAGTCTAAATCGGTTTTTGTATATAAATCCTTGGCTCCACCAAACCGAAAACTGCCTTCCTCACTAAGAAACGCGTAGCCACATTTGTTGAAGTCTGAAACATTGATGTGTCCGGAAGGGGTGTCTAGTATAATATCGTAATATTTAAGACCTTTCGTTATGGATGTCTCACAACAGCCTTTTCCTGAGCACTCCCCTTCATCTGTTGGCCCATTTCTATGGATCTTTAATCATCAATATACCAGAAACAAGAATTTTCTATTAATCATTCATCATTGTCATCATTTACATTTGTTCTATAAATCTGTTCCTATTTATACAAAGTGAAAGGGTGCGTCTAAAAGTTGTGTTGGTTCGATTTGAACCACTGTGACCCTTCGTAAATAACTGTAAATAAGTTATTTAACTGTTTTTTGTAACCGCCGGGTTTGGCCTACGGGTTTGTCTAGCGGGTTGTGATTACCCGGATTGGGGTTCGGCCCAATATTCTCCCCCGTAATCACAATCGCTGTGTCTTCAATGTCTTCATTTTCGTTTGATCCTTTTCTTTGTCCTTGATGCTTTCTTGTTTTTGATGTCTTCAGTCTTTAAAGCTTGATGTTTTTTATGTCTCTTATCTATTTGAGGGTCCGTCCAGTCACTTAATCCTTTTGATCGCCTTAGTGACTTCGGGGCATGTTTTTCTTAGCCCTCATCTACAATCTTGCAGAAATCTCTGAACAGAAACCTTGAAGGCATGTTAATTCTTTGCCTTGACCGACAAATATTGTGGTCTTCTCTAAAATCAGTCTCTTGTTCAATTTGTGGCACCCTTGTAGTTCTTTCGACATCTCTTTCTTTCTTCTCCAATTTGACATCTTTTATGCTCCTTGGTTAATCACCGGTTTGATGTTGAAATCGTCTCTAATGGCATCAATGGTTGCGTTTTTAAGAAAAAACGCATGTTTGATTCTTAAAAATCTTAATCCTTTATATATTACTTATAAGCCAAATAAGTAAAAATCCTTTTTTTAAAGACCTTTCTTATCATAATCCAAATAAGATGTCTTAAAATTTTCTTATCATAATCCAAATAAGAAGTTTTGAAAACCTTAAAATTCTTAAAGCTTTATATATTACTTATCATAATCCAAATATGTAAAAAAATCATAAAAAAAATTTCTTATCATAAACCAAATAAGAAGTTTTGAAATTTTTAAAAAATCGAATAACCTAAGGTTAATTACTCCTTAAAAATTATTCTTCCAATATAGTAGGCCGTGTAAATTTTAGACTACTATATTTCTATCTTCGGGTTTTAGGCAAAGTTACAATCCTAATATCTAAGGGGTAACTTATCTAATAGCCTAAAACTAAATATCTATATATCTAAAATTGATATATAAAAATTGTAAAGCGGAGGGGTGGTTTCGGTTTATATGCAAAACCTGTTAGGGTTAATATTAACCTGATGTCCTCCTTTTTTGTTATAACCTGCCTCCTTTCTTTCTTATCTCTTTGGGAGTTCGTCTCCTTCTTCCTTCCCTTCTCTGGTTCTCACAACCAAAAGTATCGAGTAACCCTGAGGTTATGTTCTCGATCGTATGCTTCTCCGGTGGTTGTGTTCTCGAACCACTGGTATTCCCTTGATTTGTTGTGCGAAATTAGGGTTTCGCAAATTGGGGATCTTGAAAATTCGTTCGTGATATGGATGATTGTGGGTAACACGAATCGATTGAGGGTTCGATTAAGGGCGCGGTTCTTGTTTCCTTCAGAATCAATCAGGTGTGTTCGCTCCTTTTGATTCTGATTTGTGCCCCTTTGATGATGACTTTGTGTTATCCAAATGTGGTTTCTATTTGTTTTTCGAATCTATGATAAAAAACTGGTGCCTGATCCCTTTGATTTTTCGGGGTTATGTTTTCCGATTATCTGGAAAAACCTAGGTGCAGTTGTTCTTTGATTCGAAACTGGAACACAAAAATGGTATATGATGAAACCTGGTATATGATGAATCCTGCTCTGATACCAATTGTTGGCCCATTTCTATGGATCTTTAATCATCAATATACCAGAAACAAGAATTTTCTATTAATCATTCATCATTGTCATCATTTACATTTGTTCTATAAATCTGTTCCTATTTATACAAAGTGAAAGGGTGCGTCTAAAAGTTGTGTTGGTTCGATTTGAACCACTGTGACCCTTCGTAAATAACTGTAAATAAGTTATTTAACTGTTTTTTGTAACCGCCGGGTTTGGCATGCGGGTTTGTCTAGCGGGTTGTGATTACCCGGATTGAGGTTCGGCCCAATATCATCTACATCGGATAACTTGCTGCATAATCCACGACAGCCACTAAAAGAGCTGTCTACCTCAATAAAAGCAATATCATCACACCCAACGACTGTGAACTTGTTTCTTTCAGAGAATGTGTAAGTGTATGCACTTAAACTTAAACTAGTCCACCGACTATATTCCGAATATATATCTCCAGATTTGTTGTAACACTTATAACTAACACCAGTAAAGAGGCGCAACTCTGAATCTGAAAAGCTGTGTACTTCGAGGATGCTTGATGCAAGGAACAACTTTGAGGGTTCATAAGATGTGTTGCATGTCATGTAGAACGACTTATCTAAGGAACAACCCGTGTCTTTTCCAATACCGAAAGGGTATGGAACAGTAATATTCCCGCAAGCGGGTTGGCAACCTTGTTTGGAACCTTGAAGAGTTCCCAGGGCCATTGTAATAGGTAGTGTAAACAGACAAAGGATCATGATGAAATGAAGAACCATATTTCTACTAGCTTTCTTACTCTCTTTTATGTGGTAGTAATACACTTTTTTTTGTGCATGTTTCACTAGCAAATATTGTTCATTTTATAGCATCGCTTGCTCAAGGAAGTATTGACTCCTGAAAAGATACTGAGCGAAATTTCCACGGATCGATTCCATTTAACACAAACCACAAAATATAAAAAATAATAATTACGAAAACGTTGTTTAATGATCAATATTCACACACTTGTCTCGTTTTATTTTGATATCTTTGAT
The DNA here is from genome assembly GCA_026074375.1 of Tanacetum coccineum. Classification (NCBI taxonomy): domain Eukaryota; kingdom Viridiplantae; phylum Streptophyta; class Magnoliopsida; order Asterales; family Asteraceae; genus Tanacetum; species Tanacetum coccineum. Next base: position 9,097 of record BQNB010011520.1, read on the forward strand.
GGTGCTCTGGTTCAATCACTTTGAGTTTGATAGTTTGGAATACTTTTAAGGAAGACTTTGGTTAACCTTGTCCTCTATAGAAGACTTCCGAATTTCCTGAGAAAAGCACCAAATATTGAATATTCTCATCGGTCCCAAATGAATATCAACCATATCTGAAATTTCTTTTATTTTGCTTCCAAATAATATAAGTTTCCAAATATAGCTAAATTGTGGTTCTCCTTTGTGAGAATGGTACACGTACAAGACCATCATACTATTCTAATAATAAGTTAGATAACAATTATTCCAGAAGATATTAGAATTCAAAACAAAGATTGCTTGTGGTAATATGAGTTTTTATTTCAGCTTTTTTCTAATAATGGTGAAAGTTCTTTGAATTTGCAAGATCATCTTCCGGGAAAGAGCAGAGTAAGTACAAGCAGAGACCAATATATTTTTTTCCATCACGAGTACTAAAACTTGTACAACAAATTTTTTTTGAGCTAATCTAAAGTGGCATAATAAAGAAAGTATCACAAACATTAGGGTTGCACACATAAAAAAATGGCCCTTAATGAAAAAAAAATCATACTTCACGACCCAAAATTAGATGTAGCCGATGCCACACCCGGCCGCCATGTAGGTCCATCCCTGTGTACAAGATAACAATCCAGAGGCTAGCCTTGATTACTACATTTTTCATGGCAAAAATAATGAGTAACGTATATTTGAAAAACTAGAAAAAAGATGCCCAATATTTAGTCCATTTACGAGATCAGATAGAAGCAAACTGCTTAAATTTCATTGACCGAATTGGAATTTAAAGATTAGTGTTTGATTCTATTTTTTCTATGACGACTTCTTTTTAGTGGCCAGACTTTCCATCGTACTAGTAGCAACTAGGGGTGGCAATCAAGTCGTGTTCGGGTTCGCGGGTTGGCGGGTTATTATGACATCTACTCAAACACGACCCATTTATTAATCGTGTCAATAACTCAGCCCTAACCCAGACCTGCATAACACGTGTAACTCATTTGCGACCCGTTTAACATGTTTAAGTAAATAGGTCAAGCATTGAATAAGATTGGTGGTTTGTCGATTTAACTAATTTAAATGCAAAACTAATATAAACAACGATATAAGGATCTAAAAAATTACAAACATATAATACAAATAACTATACGACAATTTCAATGATATATGAGTTATAATCGTAATTTACTCATAGTAAGTACATAACAAAATTCATTTAATTCAAATCTAACATAAAATTCAAGTTATAAATTTTATTTTGAGAGACTTATATACACTTAAACGGGTTCACATGTTGACCTGTTTAATATTTACTAAACCCAAACATGACCCGTTTATTAAACGGGTTAAACTAGTTGACTTGATTTTGACCCAAACCTGTTTACCCTCAACCCAAACCTGTTTAACTTCTTGTCGAGTTCGTGTCATTTATCGCGTCTTGTCGAAAATTGCCGCCCCTCGTAGCAACTACCATTTTTCTTGGAAATAAATAAAAGCGAAATAAGATATAATATTCTATGACAAAAGTCTTCAAAAGTCTTATTAGCATGAATATTCCAACTTCAAGCATCCAAACTCAGTTATAAAAATATTATTTACATAGTGGTAGAACACAAACGAGCAACAAGCTGCGCCGCTAGCCCTTTATGGATTGCCAAGCTAATCCTATGGAAAATCACGCATATTTGGGTAGCTCCACCGCCTCAATTGCAAGGAAACCCAATGTATCAAACGAGATAGAAATAAACACGTGTTGATTTTCAACGCATGTTTTCTCGTGTTTTGTCACTTTGCATGAGACAACTTTCAAAGCAGTCTAACACAATGTCAAACCCCGACTACTCAACCCTACGAGAAGAGAAACCTCGGTCAGATTCACGCACGCATGTTTCCCTCCAACGCATCCAAAAATTAAAACGTCAGCCGGTCTGAGTTAGGATCTTCCGTCTGACGGGTCAGTCAAAAAGTTCACAGGTGCTTCTTTCTTGGAAGAGATTCTGGCACACCTACATATGTCATAATAAATGTCTCAAACCATATTGTATCGGTACTTGAAGCCTGTGAGCTCTTTACAGTGAAGCGCCTTCTAAACATGCCCTGTGACAGAAAACCCTCGTTCTCTCCCCTTGAATGGCGACTTTGTTGACATCTCTCTAAAAAAACCGATCGTGATTCTCTCTACTCTAATTCGTTTACTAAATCTTCATTCACTACAATCGTCTTGTCTGTATTTAATCTTTGGGTTAAATATTAGTAAGTCGATCTATTTTTTTGAAGCCAAACCCTAATTCTTCTTTGGGTTTTGAATTTCTATGCTCATAAATTATGGTTTAACTCTGGATGTTTGGTTGTTGCTGATTGGTTGCTGATTTATCTTGGTATCGATTAAGGTTTACTAGTGGGTTGTTGATTGGAGTGCGAGCTGCTAAATGAAGCGCGGTTTTTTGAGTCAAAAAGGGAGTGGGGGTGGGAGAGGGGTAAAGGAGAAGAATATGGTTGTTGCTGCGAAGGATTTTATATCACCATCGGTGATTGATTAGCCAGTGGTGGTGAAGAAGCAAAGTTCGTTGGTTGATACAAGTATTCCTAATGTTGAGATAACGGGTTTGAGTTCGTATCCACCCTTACCTACGCAGGGTTCTACTTCGGCTGATAATACTCCGGTATGTCTTCGTATACTAATGTTACTGGTGCGCTGAGTAGGAAGGCTTTAAATTTTCGTACTCTATTTACACCGGGGAAAACGGGGTTGATGTTGTTGTGCCGGTGAAGTCTATTAGAGCTATTAGTGAAAGGTTTGCGAATACTGCTTATGGTTTCTTTTTGAGAAAACGTGTGGCTTACCTCGTTGTTGCTAACTATGTTAGGAACACTTGGGGTGAATATATCCTGGTTAAATCAATGCTTAACTCATCTACCGGGTTATTTTCCTTTCAATTTAGCTCTATGGATGGTTTGAATGCAATGCTTGAAAATGGTCCATGGTTTATTCGCAATCCTCCGCTTATTCTTAAAAAGTGGAACCCGTATGTGAATCTATTGAAAGAAGATGTTGGGAATGTTCCGGTTTGGGTTAAACTTCATGGTGTCCCCGTTACGGCGTTTAACGAGGATGGTTTGAGTTCTATTGCTACGAAACTTGGTACTCTATTAATGCTTGACTCTTATACTTCTGATATGTGCTTGCAATCTTGGGGTAGGTCACGCTATGCTCGAGCAATGATTGAGCTTCGGGTAGATGTAGAGTTGAAAGATACCATTGTGGTGGCTATGTCTAAAATTGCTGAGGAGGGGTTCTATACGTGTACTATTCGTGTTGAGTATAAGTGGAAACCTTCTAGGTGTGCGTGTTGTAAGGTTTTTGGTCATATTCAGGAGGAATGTCCTAAGAATATAGGCTCTGGTGAGGCGAAGAACTTGAAAAAGCCTAGTCAAACTCCTCGAGGTGTTCCGGTTGGTCCGAAAGTAGGATTTAAACCAACAAAAGAGTATAGACCTATTTCTAAAAAGCCTACTGCCAACACTAGCGGTAATAAGAAGAAATGTGTGGAGCCTACTAAAGAGGTTAGAAATTCAAACCCATTTGATGTGTTTAATTCAATTGTTAATGATGTGGAGTTGGGTAGCAATGGGAGGACTTCAAATTTGGCTAGTAACGGGGCCAATTTTAGTGGATCCTTGTTTTGGATTGTTGAAACTAGTAGTACTAGTACTACTCCTATTGTTGATAATATTGGTAAGCTTGAAAAACTAATTATCGATGGGAAAGTTACTCTTGTGGATAATGATGGTAAACCTCTGAAAAAGGTTGATTATCCAGGTGTTCATGATAGTGCGGATGAGGTTGAATCAGTTGATAATGATATAGCTCGTTCTATGGCTTCAAAAAGGGTTGGTTTTGGCGCTAAAAGTTTGCTGGAACAATGTAGTGATTCTTATGGGAATGGTGACTATGATGAATACCCATAAGATGATGGTATGTATGAAGGTCATGATTTTCCTGACAAGATTCAAGATATATGCGATAACTTGGATATCAGAGTTCGAGGTCGTAGGAAGAAATAGTTTCCTGTTTCTTTTATAGTCTAGTCGCTTTGTGTACCTTCCATTAAGGAAGTAGTTTTGCCTATATAACGGGCGGAGATGTAAGACTCACCATCATCCTTTGTACTTAAATGTTTTTTTGGATTAATAATATTTACCGAGGAAACCATTTACTAAAAAAAAACATGCCATGCGACAAACAAGGCATATCGCATCAACAAAATTACCATTTTGTTAACAATATTTCATCTGTTTCCAACTTAATGAACAAATTTTGCCACTAATACAACGGAATGTGTCACTAACACATGACCATTTACAATTGTGGCAAAAAATCCATATATCTACTTGTTTTTGTAAAGTTCCACTTTGCGACAGATGTTTAACAGTCGTAACTCAGTTAATAATATTGGCAAAATTTACTGACTGGTTGTTTTGTTTAGTGACTGAATACATTATCATCAAAAACCTGTTTTCATATAATATCTTTTCTAACAACAAAAACCTTACCGAATTTTCCAATTACGAAAATTTTGGCAACAATACTCATTTGCAGGTTACACTAACGTTTTATTCAATAGGAAAAAGATCATTATCAAAATTACACCAAAATTATTTAGTTTAGTCACTATATAAGTATATATATTGGGGGAGTATACTTGGTTGATCAGTAAGTGGAAGGCCTGGTCATCACGGTTCACATGCAATACAAATCTGTAACTTACATATTGCGAAACCAATACGTCATCAGTAAAGGTGAGTAGATATAATTTTAAAAACAGCAAATTACGTCAATCAGTAATATATATAGATCCTCTCAAGTTGAGTCAAATATGATATACATAATGTTCACCAATCATAAACAAGATAAATATTTATTACATTTTTTTTATAAAAATTGTGAGCCCGCTTATTCATTCACTCTCAAAACAAAACCAACATGATCAATCATACAAAAGTCGGCAGATTTAATTATTTGTTTTTATTCCCTCTAACTTCATAGAAACTTCTTTCATAGTTGGCCTCAACGTTCCATTCAAATTCAAGCATCGTTTTGCAAGCATAGCAACCGCTACCAGCTGCTCTTCCGGTCCATCCAACACGCGGTTGTCAACGTTCTCCATAATAAGTCCTTCCTCAGTTGACAATATCAATGTCGCCAGGCTTCTCGATTCCCCATGTCCTATTGAATATATTGGCTTTTTTCCAGTCAAAAGCTCAACGAGAACAACCCCAAAGCTATAAACATCGCTTTTTTCAGTGAATTGGCTTGATTGAAAGTACTCGGGATCTATGTACCCAAAGGTTCCCTTGACTAAGGTGCTCAAGTGAGTTTGATCCCCAAAAACGGATTTCGATATTCCAAAATCTGATAGTTTCGCTATAAATTTATCATCCAAAAGTATGTTGGAAGATTTAATGTCTCGATGATAGATAGGAACTGAAGTTGCAGTGTGCATATAGGAAAGAGCTCCTGCTACCTCTCTAGCAATTTGTAGTCGCATAGCCCATAAACTAGGAAATTCATAATTTTCATCGTGTATGAATTGAAAAAGATTTCCATTTGAGACAAATTCATACACGAGAATGGGAACTTCTGTTTCCAAACAACATCCGAGTAGCTTCACAACGTTCTTATGACTGATTTGGGAAAGTAAAAATACCTCATTGATAAATGATCCGACTTGCCTTTCATCTACCAACATAGATTTCTTTACTGCTACTATTTTCCCATCTGGTAACATTCCTTTGTACACTGTACCTTGGCCTCCCCGCCCTACTATTCTATTCCCATTGTATTGGTCGGTGGCTTTTTCTAATTCTATGGCACTGAAAAACCTTGTCGTCTGATCAGCTGCATGTTCACCATTTAATGTTTGTTGTTGTAACAATAAACCACCGTTTCTTCTGAAGAATCCCTCTCTACGTTTCTTCTCCTTCCTCTTTCGGATTAGTTTGTACATACAAATAGCTAAAACTAGCATCCCTATGCCTAAAACAACACCTGCACAAGTTTACAAATTTAGTTTCATGAACACCTCAACATAAGTGGATCATGGTGAACAAGAAAGATATGTGAACAAATATTGAGACCATATACATGTTCTATTGAAAGAATTACCTAAAGTGAATATGATCGTTGTAAATTTTGAATCTTTAGCAGGAAGACGTTGACAACGACCTTTTATTGCATCACCAATAAATCCTGGGGGACAAGAACAATTGTAACTCCCCGGAGTATTAGTGCAAACCCCATAGCAAGGGTGGGTTCCTCTAACCTTGCACTCGTTGATGTCTGAAAAGAAAATAAATTAGTCAGATTTTTGTAGTTTGGGTGGATTGGGTTTGATCACAGGATTAATCTATGCATGCAACGTATTCAATTCCGTTTATTAATATTAACTTTTATTTGTTTAAAACTAGTTTTAATGTCCGTCTACGCACGGGGCTTAGACATTTTTTTTTAAAATATATGTATAATTTTTATTTTTTCCCCGTTTTATAAGTTATGTTATAGAGTATTATCGAAATCATATGAAGGTAATAGATTCATTAAATCTTTTATATATTACGTAGTATATGAACTTGATGATAATTAGTAATTTTTTTCTTTTGATTTACCTGTTTTCTGACTCAACATTGTGAACTTTTGAGGCCACAGGGGAATTAATTTTCTCCTCGTTATGTTCGAACCATTGACTTCCACTTTGGAAGACTCATATTCTTACTCTTGAGTATGCAGTTGATATTGTATATATGTTTTATAATTATAGCTGCATGAGTGTGTCAGCTATACTTAGGATTGATGGTCATACTTTGTGTTAAAACATGTAAAATTTTAGCTTCGCAATCGAATTTAAGAGCATCAAATTGAGTTAACAAAAGTTCGCAAGACCGTCAATATTTATAGAGTATATAATACTAAAGAACTCAAATAAGTATTATGTTTCGTGCAAACAATATGTTTTGGTCTAACAATGATTTACGTATTGTATACCTTCAATACATATATATATATACAAATGTAAAAAGAGTTTTACCCATTTTTCCGTAACCAACACTTTTTAAGATATAAAAGTGGCCCCATGTTGTTGTATATGATTTATAAACATACACACATGTCAATGGAATAAAGACTTTTTGAGAAATTCAAATGTTAGAATTTTAGTACGTATTAAACCAAAGAAAAAAATACAATTCTTCTGAACCCATCAATGAATAGCTAGAAAACTCTTTTTTTTATTTATTTACGATAGTTTATGTGTTTCGGTGTTTTTCTATTTGGTTCAACAACATGATTTCAGACCGACAATGAAAAATCCACCAAAAAGTCTTCGGGTAGATTTAGGATGTGATTAAATAATGTTTAATCTTTGTTGGAAGTAAGAAATTGTTTGCGTTTGTTGTATTTTAAAATATAGGGCAAATTGCACAAAAAGGTACTCAACTTAAAGGTCATTTCCAATTAAGGTATCATACTTTTTTTCTTGCATAAAAATGCACCTAACTTATATTTTTGGTCAATTTGAGTATTTTCGTTAAATATTTAACGATCATTGTGTGTTCTTGTGAGTTCAGTTTGACCTTGTAAACTTTTTGATTATATAATTGGTTTGGTTTTTGTCCGCGTATGAATTGAGCTGACAATGGTAAACTAGGCTTGAATTCGATTCATCTTATATGGTTTTCCATGTATGTTAAGTTCGTATGAACTTGTTCTCCCAAGATGTATATGGGAATAATGTTGTCTTTTGTTTTGATGTTTGAAAATGCACTCTTATGTTCTAATTGTTGGATTCATATATGATTAATATATGTCCGGAAATATTCCCGAACCTAAGGGGACGCACACGTTTATATGTTAAATGACGAGAAAATATATTAATGTAATATATATTAAATGTATAACAAACGATCATTAAAAGTTAACGAGTATTAAATAATTAGTTAAACGATTTGAACATGCCATGATATTGGGGTTTAGCGGGCCCTTTAAAATCCTAACCCAACAACCAAACGTCATATTTGTGGTCTAATCCTAATTTTCAGTATCAAACCCTTCAACCAAACGGGCCCTAAGTTATAATATGACAATTTATATGATTGTTTAAGTTAAAGTAAATAAATACTGTACAATAAGCTGTATAACAAATGAACCAACTTTGCTATACGTTTTACATTATTTGAACCTTCTCTCTTTTCATGTGACTTGTTAAAACAGTAGAAATGTTCAATTTTTTTAATTCTAAGTATGTTTTGTGGTTGATTGTCTTAGGAAGGCCAGGGGAATCGTGGCAAGCCCCTTGGGGCACCGACACGATCGTTGACACAATACTACCTGATTTTAAATCTCTACTACTTTATAAAACATTTAGCCAATTTCTAAAAATAGAATTAAGTAAAAAACATTTCTTTTTTGAGAAAGTTTATAATGTATATGTTTTATCAATATTGATGTCAATGTAACTGAAAATTAAGTGTCTATTTTGTAACAGTCCATTTAAGTGTTAATGTAAGTCTATTTAAGTGTATTAATGTAGTTCATTTGTAACTGTCCATCCATTTCAATTTAAGTGTAAATCATAAACATAAGAAGTATAAAAACCTAACACACTGAATAAAATTACTTCATCATTATTTTTCATCTCTCTATGTTTTCTCTCTCTAAAAAGCACAAACACCTCTCACTCTCTCTTTTAAAACCACCAAATCCCGCTGCTGCACATATGAAATTTCACCGCCACCACCATTTAGTTCTGCCGCCACATTTGCCAACATCATGTGCCGTCACAACGACCGGTTTGCATTGTTTAGGTGGGTTTGGCTGGTTATTTTGAAGTAGGTGGTTTAGCCGGTGCTTTTTGTATTTGTGGTTTTGATTGTGGTGGTTAGTGATTGGGATCAAATAGGAACTGGTTTTTGGTTTATGTCATGGTGGTTTCGTGGTTTCGTTTTCAGGTCTTAGCCGGATCTTGATATGTTGTTTTAGCCTTAAACCGTTGTTGTGAAAATGTTGTGGCGAAAGGCTTTCTTTGTTTTGTGTTAGATCTAATTCTTTGTAAAACTTTGGACTTAAAGATTGTTTCATGTCGTGATGAAAATCATATGTTATGATGGGAGATGAAAATATATATAATTGCGACGTATAAAACGAGTTTTCAAGGTTTGTAAACTTGCTTTTTATATTTTGTTGAGTTTTTTGTATTGTATTTTTTTTTGTATTGTTTTGAACTTTTGTTAATTGATGAGTTATTTCTACTTCTCTACTATCTTATAAAGGATTTAGGACATTCCTAAAATGGAAGTCTTAAAAAAATTAAGAACAAAAAATATTTCTTTAAAAGGAAATTAACAAACTATTTGTCAATATTATATTATTGTTCATTCCAACTGAAAATCAAAGTGTCTTTACGCACTTCATTTCGTAACAGTCTTATTTGTAACTGTCCCTTTAAGCGCATTCATGTGATCTATTTGTAACGGTTCATTAAACATCATTTAAGTGTCAATAAGTATCTATTCTAAACTTTTAAACTATATTATAATGCATTTAGGACACCAATCATTTAAAATTAAGACATTTTAACTTGTTTATTAAAGAAAGTTTTAAAAATATATGAATATAACGCATGGTCATAGTAACATTAACAGCCCATTCTATTCTGAAAATTAAATCTAAAATTGTTACGGTCTATTAAAAATAAAGTTGTAAGTTTGTAACAATACATTCTTTTAAAAAAAACACAAAGAACTATCTCTCTCTTTCTATTCATATAGCTCCTTCAAACAAAACGAATTTTTATGTATTAAAAAGCCCATTTAAACATTAGTAACCGTTGTATATTATTAATACAAATCCACGCAATAAAAACTCCCACTAAAAAACAGTTCGTCTTCCTCTCTACAACCTAAAAAACACACCACGACCCTCATTCAAAAACTAGCAACAAAAAACGTCCGAAATTCAATGCCTTAATAAAGCCTCAATAAAAACATTTGGGCCTCATAAAAAATTTAAATTTTTATATAACCATCACTTAAACAAAAGACCATACGTTTCTCATTAACCTTTTCATGGGCTAAAATTTTTTCTCACACAACGCTTATTAGTAATTAGTAATAAATATATATTCAACTCCTCATCAACCTAGCCACTATATAAAGTCAATACACAACCAAATCTTTATGTACGCAAGCATATCATATCAACAACGTAGATAATAAAAAATTGATCATCAACATTCTTACTAAACAAGTACAATTAATATATCACATGATACAAAACAATAATGCATAAATCATCTTATTATTTTTTTCCTTTTTAAAACATAATTAAATGAAATTTACAATTAATTAATGATATTTTTAAAATATCCCTCACTCAAAAATAAACTTAAGAGTAAATTGCAAAAATGGTCCTTGTGGTTTGGCCAAATTGCAGATTTGGTCTGTCGAATTTCAAAATTGCAAAAACAGTCCAGATTTTGAAGGTGGTTCCAATCGCGTAACCGTCCCATAGGGGTGCGGCTGTGAAATGCGCTTTTGGTCCTTGCGTTCGACCTGAAATGACTAAAATACCCCTCTTAACAGACGATTTTTGTAAAAAAACAGAGGGGTTTTTTAGTCATTTTAGGTCGACCAAGGACCAAAAGTGGAAGGGAGGTGATTTGCACACTCTCTTAATTTATTTGCACACTCAAAATTATGTGTCATGCCATTTATACCCTTAGTATTTGTGTCTTGATTTCCACACTCCACTAAATAATTTAGGGGTATAAATGGCAACACACATACATTTTGAGTGTGCTAATCAATAAATAAAGTATGCCAATCAATAAATAAAGTGTGCAAATCACTTCCCAAAGTGGAACCAAACCTTCAAAATACAGACTGTTTTTGCAATTTCAAAATTTGATGGACTAAATATGCAATTTGGCCAAACCACAAGGACCATTTTTGCAATTTACTCTAAACTTAATATAACACATGATACAAAATGATAATGCATAAATCATCTTATCTTTTTTTTCTTCTTTAAAACACCACTAAATGAAATTTACATGACATTAAGCGGGTCATAGAAACCAATCTTTTATGTAGTTAGACTTTCTGACACCACATTTTTCGACACATGATAGGTAGATAAATCGGCAATGGGACCCACTATTTACGACCATAACTTAGGCAATAATAGACACCATCAATGGCGCTAAAACCGCTAACGTATCTCCCATACTCTCTATCTTTATAAATTTAGTTGTATATAATATACACCTCCAAAACAACTAGCAATAGTTGAGACCGAAATCGTTTTCCGTATCGTCGTTGCTTCGTGATGCACGGGTTGTCTGCCATTTTTTATGAAATAATGTGTGGTAAAGTTGTTTCCTAAAGCTATCTATATGCGTAAAGTTAACATCGTGAGAAACATATAATCGCTTAACAAAAATTTTGATTATAAGGTGCCCGCCGCCGTAATGCACGGGTACCCTGCTATAAAAGCTTTTTATAATGTTACTAAATTCATAAGAAAAAACAAGCTAATTTCCAATAATAACCTTTGTTGAACTTTTTTTTCATTCTATAAATGCAATTCATCAAAAAGACATTACTATTACCGAAAATTATAATCATACGGGTACCCACCGCCGCATTGCGCGGTTACTCGGCTAGTGGATTGTAAAAGACCTTGCGAATGGAATTCCCGTTAGTGCTATTGATGGAAGACTTTCCAATATCATTCGGTGAGGCTACTGCTGTTGTCATTAATGATCTATTATTATTATCCCTTCAATATGATATTAATAGGTTTCTCATTTTCTCAGTCATATTGAAGCTGGTTAGGCCAATGTATATATATTATGTTAGAGGAACGAGCAGTCTTAACTCTGCCGTTAATTCCATCGACAACTACAAAAAGAAAACTTGTTGTCATTTTTGTTAGATATAGTATTCACTTTAGTCAATAGGTTAGGGGGTTTAGGGTAAAGTCAACTCTAATTATAGCCATATTAGGGTTGTTGGGTTTCTCTACGGCCCAAGCCCATCCTCCCCCTCATCTCCATAAAAGGAGGTGAAGGGGAGGAGTTTTATACATTATTCTTCCAACATGTTTGTTCTCCTCCTCATCTCTATAAAAGGAGGTGCTGAGGGAGGGGTTTTGTACTTCATTCTTTCCTTTCTCAATAAACATTTAATATTAAGAGTTATGTTCTTGTGTATCTTTTTCTTTTTTTATCATACATAATCTGTTGGGTTATGTTCGTCTTCAAGATCAGATTTATTCCGCACTAGTAACCAGGTTGTAGGGTGTCGAATCTTACAAGTAGTATCAAGAGCTCAAGTTCATGGGTTCTATGGTTAACTAGGATCGATCAAGAAGAGATCTTTGTTGTTTGGTTTTTTCGGAAGTAACAAGAGGGTTTTATTCTGTTTGGGCTACCAGGTTTTCAACAACAAAAGTTCTTAGTGTTGAGGTTTTTTGACGTCAAGGAGCAACATAGTATCGACAAGTTAAAGGTTCTTGAGTTCTTTGATTGTCTGGGTCCGCGACAAGATGTAAAAGACTTATGGGAGGTTAGTTTTCAAATAATAATAATAATTAAAAAATTATTATTTAGAGTTATTGCACAAGGTACTTTGTTTGATTCGGTGTTGTAAGGTTTATATCACAAGGTTATCAAAAAATACAAAGGGTCAGAAAAATAAGTCCAAGACTTGCGAGAGTGCAAAGTTTCATAGGTTAACAAGTAATTTTTTCAAAAATAAAAGTACGACAAGGGTTACTTCAAAAAGCGTTGGGTACTTTCTTGAATCAAGGGTTGTCGATTTTATTGGATGGTCTGATTTCCAAGGTTTAATCGATATTTGATTAAGAAGGGGTTTTGTTTTTTGAAGGGTTTCTTGGTTTGATCAATATCTAAGAAGGTTTATTCTTAGGGTTATATCGATAAATCAAGGGTTTTTTACAAACATGTTACTTTGCTAGATCGTGTTTTGTGTAGGTAAATTCATAAAAGGTTAAACGGTTAGCAAAGGGTTAAAAGAATGGCTAATATGAATACTAGGTTAAACATCAAAAAGCTCGATGAGAATATTGTACAAAAGCATGGAGGTTCAAAACAAGTTGGGTTCAAACAACTTAGTCTTGGTGTTGAAGGAGTCTATGGAGTACATGATGAAAAACGTGTTTGGTTTGAGGTGGAACTACAGGGAGCTCAAGGGGATCGTAAAGCTGAGGTTTTTCAGGTTAGTAATGATGATAATGCAGTGGCTCAAAGACGGTTGAAGGACAATCAACCTGAATTGAAGACAAACACAGACTGCTTGGTAAAGGAGCAGGAAAAGGAATAACAGACTGAGTGGAAGATCAAGATGGGTAATGTTCTTGATTCTTGGAACCACAGGAGGATCATACATTTAAGGTGAAACCTGATGGGAATGTCGATCATGTAGTTGGTTCATAGGAAGTACAAACTCAGGATTTGATATACTATCATTCAGCACGTGATAGGAAGCAACACTCAGCATGGGAAGTATTCAGTTATAAAGAAGACAGTAATGAGGTTGCTTTTGTAGTTTCTACAGTGGATAAGATTTATGCACATGAGTCATTGACTTTCAATAATACAGTTGCTTGTGAGGTGATTTTCAAGTGAAATGCTGGATTGAAAGATGACATGGATGCTAGGTCAGTATGTACTTAGCAACGGTTGCAGGAAATGCAGTGACGACAGCAATGGCTATTACTGGGAGTATACACCAGGTATGTTCATACATCTATTTCTCTATAAAGATGATATGGTTTTTTCTTGCGGATGCAAGGTTGAGATCTGGGCTACCAAAGGTTTGCTGGATAAAGCAAAAGGAAATGTACTTGGTATAGAGATCGTCAAGGATCAGAGTGGTAATACTCTGAGGTATCACAGTCTATGTTTTACAACTGGGAAGTTGGTATAAGACTCTTGTTGGGAAAGGGACACTTTATACTGTCTGTGGGGGTAAGTCTATAAAAGGACTTAGATATGGAAAAGAATGTAAGATTGTCATGTATATAGCGGTTAAAAGCTAGGATAATAGGTAGGTCTACAGACGAGACTTGACATAAGCTACTACAATGTGGGTATGTTGGATAAGTTTGATCGTGATTTACAGACAAACGTACAGGTTTTTGTGGATTTTGACTACTACATAAGAAGAACGATCACTGTTATGAGTAGATCAATCACAGGGTACGGGTTGATGATACTGGGATGTGCAGGAAGCTTGAAAGCTAATTTGCAGCACATGGAGGCTTTGTCAACAACTAAAGCGGGATATTTGACGTTTACTAAGGCTTGAAAGAAGGAAATATGGCTAAAGGGACTCTTAACAGAGTCAAGATATGAGCTAAGGTTAGTAGCAGGTATTGCTCCTTTGCAAAAGGCGGTTCCCGATCTGAGGTTCCAGCACATGTAGAAGTTGTTACGTATCGGTATTGACTAATAGTGATACTAAGGTGGAAATTGTTAGATATAGTATTCATTTTAGTCAATAGGTTAGGGGGTTTAGTGTAAATTTAGCTCTAATTATAGCCATATTAGGGTTGTTGGGTTTCTCTACGGCCCAAGCCCATCCTTCCCCTCATCTCAATAAAAGGAGGTGAGGGGGGGGAGGGGTTTTATACATTATTCTTCCAACCTGTTTGTTCTCCCCCTCATCTCTATAAAAGGAGGTGAGGGGGAGGGGTTTTGTACTTCATTCTTTCCTTACTCAATAAACATTTAATATTGAGGGTTATATTCTTGTGTATCTTTTCCTTTTTCTGTCATACATAATCTGTTAGGTTGTGTTCGTCTTCAAGATCGAATTTATTCCACACTAGTAACCAGGTTGTAGGGTGTCGAATCTTACAATTTTGGTGCTCGACAAGGAGATCCAAGTAGTGTATCTAACATAGAAAACAAGAAACTGAAAAGCTATGTGTAATCTAGGTATGTCCTGAAAGAGGTTGTTTTATTTCTACAGATGTTGCCTTGGGAAAGTATGAAGGAATTAGAAAACCAAGATATATACCGAATGCCTTCGGTTTCGAGTATATTTTACACTTACCTGAAATGTGACAAAAGTAAGAGGAAGGCTGGGAGAGATCGTCCAAGCTACGCTGCATTAGATCCATCTTACACCTATTATGTTATAAATCCCACAGGCACTAGGTCTGAAGAACGTTCTCTTTCCGAATATTTAAAAATTGAATTCCATTTGGAGTTGAGTATTTTACTATTATAATCCTTATACATCAGTGTCTATGAAATTTTAAAATGTTTGAATCCATTGCTAGAAACCTGTTGTTGTGAAGGACATCTTAGAAATATTAAAAACCCACAATTTGTTTATCTATGTGGGACACGAAGATGGTTTTATTACTAATTTCATCTTCAATGCATGTGAGAATTTTAAATAGTCATATTTGTTGATTATGAATTGAATGTATTTGCGATTTTCTAGGCTTGCAGCACATACCGATAGATGAACTTGCAGAATTTGACAGGTGTGCAGCAGCCATATTGGATGGGGTGTGTGGTATGGTTACTGAATGAATGGACCTTATAACCCCCAGAAGGTGCTCCAATAACATTACTAAGCCGGTTTCCATATAGTTATAGGTAAATCTATGGACTGTATCTCAGCCTTGGGCGCATTAATACTTACAGGGAGATTACTCAAGACAATTGAAAGAGGAATAATGAAAGATGAAGTGGGCACTGTAACATGTCTTGATTTAGCTAGATATACGTCTATCAATCCTACGCATAGAGCTCTTACAATTTGTTATGGGGTACCAACCCTGCTCCGGAGTAGTTTTTAAGATTGAGTAGTATATGAATGATCAACATGTGGTATATTAATTGTGTTTTCTTTGCCCCATGCTCATCCATTGAGCCCAGATTCTCTTTCGAATCTCGTTATCACTTCGAATATTTGTGAGGTTAATCAATTCATGGTTGTTGCAGCTAACATAATGTTCTTGAATGAGCCTCTGATATTTTCTTCCGTCACATTCCAAAGCTTTCTAAGATCAATTTTTTAACTTTAATGTAAAAAGAACACCACCCTCATCTTTAGAATAGTTACTTACCTGGTTTGTTGGTTATGGGGAAGGGATTCCACTCTTGTAACTATAATCACTTGGCAATTCCAATCACTTTTAAAAACTAATATAGTTTATATATGTGTTGGGCTAATTTAGTAACATCTAACTCGATTTAAACATAGAATGACCTAAGTCCTAATTAGTCGTCGAGTAAATTAGTTGCATAATATTATCCAAAATATAACATTCGAATAATAATATATGTCTGAATTATTTATTCGAGCCTAAGGGGACGCACACGTTAATACGTAAACAATGTTTAATTAGTGTTTTTAGTAAATGAGAAATAAATATTAGTCATTAAAAGGTTTAAGGGACTAATGAGTAAAAACCGAATAAAGGAAGGGTGGGTTTTACCCATCTCATTCTCTTAGTCGGTTGAGAACTCTACTCCTTATAGAGGTGGGAGAGCTTAGCCTATATAAGAAGATCTTGGGTCATTATTCACATACACTTGAGAATATCAAAACCCTAAAATCTCTCTTGCTCTCATTTTTTCCCTTCTCGAATCAGGATTTTTCAAACCCACAAGGGTTTTCGGTTTTGTTCCTCTTTGTTCGTGTGATCAAGAAAACCCACAAAGGGTTTCGTGTTTTGGTGTTCTTGCTCGACCGAACTCAAAACCCTAAAGGTTTTGTTTGCTTCTTTGGTTCGACTTATTAGAAAGAAAAGGGAGGTTCTCCGTTTGGTTGATTGTCAAGATTCGGTATTCGTTTGCTAAAACACTACTAGTACTAGCATACTTCATTGTTTGCTAAGAACGTATTGTGTGTGTCGACTTAGAGAGATCTTGCTTTAGATATTGGAGGGTTTTGCGTGTGACGTTATACACACACGTATATAGAAGACAGTGTTAACGGTCACCTTAAGCGGCGTATCATTTCGTGCTAAAAGGTATACATCTTCTATCCTTGTTAATTAATGTGTTCTACATGTGATCTTTAATTCCGCTGCGTACTCGTGTTAATTAATTGGTTAATTAGATCGTAAAACCCAACAGTGGCATCACGAGCCATCGTGTAGAATCTTTAATTACAAGGAATAAAATTGGACAAATTAGGGTTTCGTGATTAATTTTAATGCCCCGATGGGCGTTTTATGTTAAAAAGATTTGATCTTTATGGTTCATAAAATTAATTATACGAGATCTAGGTTGTATGCAATTTTATATAAAACTTGATGTATTAATTGTTAATTGTTTTAAGTTTTTGTTAATTGTTAATGGAGATCCATGATAAAATCATGCAAATTTATCATGGATTAATATTAAATATTTAAATCTTGTTAATTTGTTAAAAAGATTTGGTTTAAATATGATCAAGATTCGCATAATTTTAAATATTTTTCTAAATTGGTAAGATCCATGATTCAAGAATTCGGGAAGACCCTTACTATTGAATCAATGGGGCCTAAAATAGTAAAAAGAGCCTTATGTGAATAAATACATTATTTAATTATTAGATAATTAGGATCATATTTAATGTTTGCATGCCTTAATTGTTAAGTGTGTTTAAATAAATGTTATTTAGTTTAGTTGATGTTTATATGTTTTATTTTAAGTTCTTGACTTGTGAGAAAATAAAAGGGTTTTTCGAAAAACAAATATAAACATGACTAATGATTATCGAAATAAGATTTATTATGGACTATCTAATGCAAAAAGTCAAAAGTGGATTCGGCTTACATCCGATATAAAATCTTCCATGACTAGACTAGCAATATATAGTTTGTAATGTATTCTTTAAATTAAAGTTTTAATTTTATCAATGACGTAATTTGCAAAAGTACTATATAGTTGCAAGGATAAGGTTCGGGGAGACTCATCAAGACTTCGGTCTTGTAGATACCATTACCCTATAATACCTGACTACGTTGTAGTTTCCTTACCTTGTATACTATGTAGGAAGTCGCGAATGGTCTAGGGTTTGAATGATTTTTAATCATTCTTTAATCTTTTCCCGCGATAAAAAGCAAATCTTTAAATTTAAAGATACGTTGAATCGTCAATTTTAAGGTCTCACTTTTATGTATAAGATACAATGATAATAGGTGATACCGTAATAATAACTTAATTGAGTAAAAGTTTTTATTAAAATAATTGTAACGAAGATGTATGCATGCTTCTTCGTACATAATTTGACACGTCAAATAAAATACCCTTTTTCAACTAAGTTTTTGCCATCCAATTTATAAAGACACTTGTAGACTGCTCTTTACCTATGCGTGAGACGCATGTAGATTTGCAATCACAAGGTAATTATACGCTTTTCCGTGAGACGGTGAGTGTTACATAATTACTGTTTTAAAATTGGATGACTTAGCGTTGTTGTGGTTAGACCTGTTAACACGTGGCATAGATGGGATGAAACATGCTTACTAGATATTATTGTAATAAAGTAAGTCCCATATGGTTTAGGAATTGCAAAAGTTGTGAATTATCAATCGTTGATTACCTTTTGAATACACCATCACTAGCAGATCAACTGATGTGGTGGGGGTATGTCAAGTTGGGTCCTAACCTTAGGAAATTAATTGTTTATTTAATTAAACATGGGTAATTAATTTTCTTCAAGGAGTATTATCGAAAATACTAATTCTTGAACTTTTATGTTTTTGTAGATGGCACTACCTGTTCAAAACATAAACCATTCGGCTTTCAGGTCGATGTTTGAAAAAGAAAAACTTTCTGGTAATAACTTCAATGACTGGTTTGCTCGACTTAAGTTAGTCTTGAGAGTCGAGAAGAAAATGCATGTCATTGAACAGCCTTTACCTCCTGCTCCTGAGGCTGGTGCTGAACCTAACATTGTGGCTCAGTGGACAGCTCTATATGATGCTCATACTGAGATTGCTTGTCTTATGCTTGGGAGTATGACCCCTGAACTTCATAGACAGTTTGAGTTGTACTATCCGTTTGACATGATTCAGGAGCTTAGATCTATGTTTGAGAAACAAGCTGGAGTGGAGAAGTTTGACTTAATCCAATCTTTCCATGCTTGCAAACAAGAGGAGGGTAAATCAGTTGCTGACTATGTCCTTAAGATGAAAGGATATGTGGAGCAACTGGAACGTCTTGGTTATATGCTACCACAGGATATCTCAGTAGGCTTAATCCTTAATGGCCTTACTAAAGATTTTGTGGGATTTGTAAGAAATTACAATATGCATAACATGGGGAAGACAATTGGTGAAATTCATGCTATGCTTATTGAGTATGAGAAGGGTTTACCTAAGAAGGCTGAAACACCACAAGTAATGATGATTAAAAGTGGTAAAATCCAGAAGGCCAATAAGAAATCGCTTAATGCAAAAGGCAAGAATAAGGTTAATGGCAAGGGAAAGGATAAGAAGGTTTATATCCCCAAGCCCAACAACCCTAAGCCTACTGCTAAGGAGCGCCCAGCTAAGGATGATGCCTGCCACCACTGTAAGGAGGTAGGACATTGGAAAAGGAACTGTCCTGTGTATCTTGCTGAGTTGCAGAAGAAGAGGAAGCAAGTTGGCTCTGCCAGTTCTTCGGGTATCTTCACAATAGAATTATTTTCTTTTCCTAATAATAACTCCTGGGTGTATGACACTGGTTGTGGTACTAACATATGTATTACAAAACAGGGATTTAGGATTGAAAGGAAGCTGAAACAAGGAGCTCTTTACTTGTACGTGGGCAATGGTGTTCGTGCACAAGTAGAAGCAATCGTTATGCACCTACTTATAACTAGAGGTGTGTTTCTCAGTTTATCGTTGGTTGACAATGTATTTTGTTCTCATGTTTTAGGGATTGTAGATTTAGTTTCAAATAATGTTGTTCTTTCATTTTAATGTTGTTCTCGTAATGGTATTTATGAAATTGATATGCATGATCTTGTACCAAATGTTAAGTCTATATTTTATAATTGTTAGCAATAAATGAGTCAAGCAATAACTTGGACTCCAATTATCTATGGCACTGTCGTATTGCTATATAAACAAGAACGTATTAAACAGTGCATAAAGATGGGCTGTTAAAGTAAAACTAGATGAAAATCTTTGATAAATGCGAATCTTGTTTATCTGGAAAGATGACAAAGAAACCTTTCCCTCATAGTAACGAAAGGGCAAAAGATCTTCTTGGAATAAGACATACTGATGTATGTGGTCCATTAGACATGTTCAAGGACAAGGTGCTAGTACTTCATTAACATTCACAGATGATTATAGTCGTTATGGTTAAGTTTATTTCGCGTGACATAAACATGAGGTCTTTGAAACGTTCAATAGGTGTTTAAAATGACTGTTGAACAATCACTCGGGAAGACCTTAAGGCATACTCGATCAGATGGGGTGGCGAATAGTTAGCAAATGAGTTTAAAGATTATTAAAAGCTAATGGAATTGTTCAACAGCCTTACTCCTCCCTAACACCACAAATATGGTTGTCTGAGAGGAGAAACCGTACTTTACCTAGATATGGTGACGATCTATGAGAATCCTTACAACTCTTCCTTTATCCCTTTTGGGATTATGCTCTAGAGGTCTGCAACATGCATTCTCAATATGGTTCCAAACTAAGAAGGTAGATAGACACCTATGAACTGTGGTTTGAAAAGTTCCAAAATTGTCTTACTTCAAGGTCTGGGATGTGAGGCTCTTGTGAAGAGAGATACGCATGACAACTACGAACAAGACTGTTAAGTGTATCTTCATAGGGATACCCAAGGAACGATGGGTTACTATTTCTATTTCCCACTGAAAACATAAAATTGTTGTTGCAAGGATATGCTGCAATTCTTTGAGAGCGTTCATAAGTCAAGAAATCAGTGGTGAGGGGCGTAGATCTTGAAGAAATTCAGAAGAAGAAGATACAAACACCTTCTCAAAATTCCACTAGCAACATTCCTCAAGGAGGTGGAGGGTTTTGAAACCAACCACAAGAGATAGTGATTATTCGATTCGTAGGTCCGAAAGACCGCATCAAGCTCCAAACGTTATGTTCTATATGTATGAGTAAGGAGCATAGTCTTGGGATCTTAAGAACCCGCTAGCTATAAGCGCAATGTTGGATTCAGAATCTAATAAGTGGATTGATGCTATGAATGCGGAAATACAATCCATGATGGACAATATGGTATGGGTCCTGGTCGACCTTCCTCCTGGTTGTAAGACCGTTGGGAGCAGGTGGCTTTTTAAGAAAAAGACTGACATGGATGGTATTGTAAGTCTATGAGCTCGAACTTGTAGATAAAAAAAACAAGGGTTACACTCAACTCTACGGGGTTGATTATGAAGAAACGTTCTCACCTGTCGCTGACATTAGAGCTAATAGAATTCTCATATCTATAGCGGCATACTAGGTTTATGAGATTATTGGCAAAATGGGATGTTAAAAAACAGCCTCTTAAATGGTTACCTGATGAAGGAATCTATTTGGTGCAACCTGTAAGGTTTTGTTGATACAAATCATCCCAGGAAAGTATGCAGCATTCAAAGATCCATTTATGGTCTTAAGCAGCATCAAGGAGAGGAACAAAGATTTGATGAGGCAATCAATAATGTTTGGATTATAATCAAAAATCTTGATGAAGCCATGTGATATCAAAAAGGCTAGTGGGAGAATATGTTACATTCCTCATCTTGGATGTTGTTATATATCTATTCATGGGTAAATCATATTCTAGTTTCAAAGTGTAAAGGATTATCTTGGAAAGTGTTTTGCAATGAAGGAATTTGGGGGAAGCACCAGCATTTATTATTGGAATCAATATCTAATAGGATAGATCAAGGCGAGTTAATTGGACTTTGTCAAATGCTTACATGATTAGGATCTTGAAAATGAAAAAAAAAAAAAAAAAAAAAAAAAAGAGAAATATAAATGATAATTCCAAACGTGGTCATATCCCCATGCCAAGAAAGGACTTGACTTGATCAATTCACAAGGTGCTCAACACCTAATGAGGTGAATCGCATGAAGAATGTACCTTATGCTTCGGCTGTAGGGTCCATCATGTATGCGGTTAGGTGCACTAGACCTGATGTTGCGTTCGCGCAAAATATGACAAGCCGATTTCAACAGAATCCAGGTGAACCTCACTGGACTGCTGTGAAAAACATTCTTAATTATTTAAGAAATACTGAAGATATGTTCTTGGTTTATGGTGGGAAATCTAGCAAGAACTTAGAGTTGAAAGCTATTGCTATGCTGGATTCGAGACTGATCAGAAGATGACACTTAAGTCTCGACAGGATATGTTTTCGTTTAGAATAGAAGGTCAGCTCGATTGGAAGAGTTCAAAGCAAAAGTAACACTGCAAATGTCTTGCGGGGGGGGTTGGGTGGGGGGATACAGAATCTGAATACATATCTGCGTCAAAGTGCCATGGAAGCTGTTTGGATTAGGATATTTATCATCTTGCTTGGTATTGTACCATACGGATAAATGAAAACCTTTGATATTGTACTGCGAAAGATTCAGCTGCAGTCATTCTCGCTATGAACGGGAGTTCAAGAATGGCGCCAGACACTATCAAAGACGATTTTCATTATGGTTCGCGAGTGTGTTGAACTGGGCGAAATAAGGATATTAAAGTACCACACAGATAACAATTGCTGATCCTTTTACAAAGGCTTTATCAAATAGAAAGCTTACTCAACATGCCAGGGGCATGGGGCTTCGTCCTGCTAGTAGTTTCATGTAGATCTATGTTTTAGTATTTGGATAAGGGATGTAAAACATTTTATTTTATGATAATGATACGTTGGTATTTTGTTATTTTATATTATAAATTGTGTCTTATTTTTGCATGTTTAAATCCATGAATGATAATGTAATATTCTAAAATTAATACTTGTCGATTATACAATATGGGAATATTGTTAAACTAGACAATTTGATGATTGGTGAATATTATAGATATGTGATATTACGAAATTAAGATGAGGTACACCAAACTCACATGTTATCATAAGATGAATATTGGAATTTCGCCGCACAAGGAATATCACTTTATGGATCGACGTCATCAAGTGAATCTTGTACGTGTTTTATTTACATACAATCCTTTAGATTGAGATGCAAGTCGGTTTAGCATATGTGGATATTCCTTCTGATATTAGTTTAAGTTGTCCTGAATACAGGTGACTTCATAAGGGCTTTGTCAGGATGGTTTATGCCACATGATGGCTGGACACTTGTAGTCAATATAGGTATTTGTTCCATTCCATTTGTTGAAGAAGATACCACTGGGCCCTCATAGAATTAATTGATGTGTTATGGCCGTACCTGAAACTCAAGAGATATGTCTCATTGATTTTCAGTAATCTTGATACTTCATATATGAGTACGGACATCGTTAAATATGGAATTGGATATTGATCCATATCATTTAACATCGGTATCGGAATCAAAGGGATTGTAAATTCATAAATCTTTGTTCATGCCTGTGAAACCACACTCGGATGTTTTTTTTGGAGTCTTGCGTGTTGCTAGAGCTTACCATGTTATTTATTTTCATACATGTCAAGTGGGAGCTGTTGGATTATGTCCAAGTTAATTAATATATGTTGGATTATCTATTCGAGGCCTAAGGGGTACGCAGACGTTAATAAGTAAAACCAAATTAAAGAATATATTAAATGTAAATATATTTATGTGATAAGCATAAAGCTTTTTTAAAATAGTTAAAGTAAATATTTAATGAGTTATTAATATGGCATTTAAGGAAAAAGAAAGTAACGGTTTTCTTTTTAATTGGCCATAAAACCACTATTAAGAAGGTGAGGGGTTGTTCCTTTAAGCACAAGTTTTTAGCACTATAAATAGAGGTTAAGGGATTCATTGTTGAGGGGCCTTGAAAAATATAATCCCTAAATCTCTCTCCATCTCTTTTGTTTAATCGATCAACCAAAACTCAAAAGGGTTTTTCGGTTCTTGTGTTGGTTCGATCCAAGGGGAAAAACCACAAGGGTTTCAATCGTTGATTTCTACGAGAACGTGGTGGTTTTATTGCTTATCACTACTAGTACTAGCATACTTAATTGTTTGCTAAAGAACGTATAGTGTGTGGAAGCTTAGAGGAATCATACTTTGATTCTTGTGGTTTCGCGTGGTATTATACACACGCGTATATAGAAGACGGTGTTTACGGTTACCTTTAAACGGTGTATCGTTTCGTGCTAAAAGGTACATGTTTTCTATCTTGTTAATTATTGTGTTCTACACGTGACAATTTATTCCGCTGCGTACTCGTGTTAATTTAATTGTTAATTAGATCATAAAACCCAACATAATTGACCCAAAATTAGAAAGGAATTTTTTTTTTCCACAAATATCGTCATACGTTTTTTACATTGTTAGACTTAAGTGTCCAAAATAACATTATATTTTGATTTACCAATAAAATTTGCAATTAAGTTCAAACTAGCTAATAATTTAACTTGCAATGTAACTCAACAAGCACCATATGTCTCGTTAGATAATACATATACATATAAATAGACCCATAGTTGTAAGTTTATTACAACTAGTATTTCAATTATTATGTTTAAATAGTTATTGACTTTGAATATTCAAGGATGTCTAAACCCATAAGTCCCTACTAAATGGTGCTCTGCATTCCCATATCTTTCTCACAGCCCTGCGGTGCTCTGCATTCCCATATCTTTCTCACAGCCCTGCGCGAGTTTAAAGTACATTTGTTATGAGACAATCTAAAAGACCAAGGATTTTGCAAGTATTATATCTTGTTGGACGATAAGTCCAACAAACTTTGAAAGCTAGCGCAGAATATAGACTCAAAGAAAACACACACGTGACCCCAAACGTTACATTTTATTAATTAACGAATGAGCAAAGAAGAATGTACAAACTAGCATCCCTCCTCATCCCCATTTATATAGATGAGGGGGTAGAAACATATCATAAATAGAATAGGAAACATCATTGCCTTTAAAAGGAAAGCTTATCTAATCCTAGTTATAGTCTATTCCAAATCTAAATTACAATGTACACTTAACCCCTAAACCTTTGTTTAAGTTTATTTCTAATATATAACAATTTCCACCTTAGGAGTAACACTTAAACATAATCGATACTCAGCATCTTCATCCAATGCTGGAACCTCGAACCGGGGACCGCCTTGTTAACCAGGCCTTGTACTTTAGTAATTTCCTTAGATTGGCTTTCATAGACTCCTTTACTTTTTTATTTTCAGTAACATTACCCTCTGCACCCTATTGACCAGGTATTCCGGTTACCGTAATGTTTGCCCTCACCTTTATACCAAGGTGTACCTTTTCCTGCTCATTTACCAAGCAGTTCGTTTTTGTCTTCTCTTCAGGTTGCTAGTCCTCCAACCGTCTTTGAGCCACTGCAGTATCATCGTTACTAACCTGAAAAACCTCAGCTTCACGATCTCCTTGAGCTCCCTACAGTTCCACCTCAAACCAAATCATCTTGTACTTCATGGAATCCTGTTTCAACACCAGGACCAAGTTGTTTGAACCCAACTTGTTTAGAACAAAGTTATTTTAATCCAACTTGTTTTGAACCTCCATGCTTTTGTACAATATTCTCCATCCAAAAACAAGTTGGGTTCAAACAACTTGGTCCTGGTGTTGAAACAGGATTCCATGGAGTACAAGATGAAAAACGTGTTTGGTTTGAGGTGGAACTGCAGGGATCGTGAAGCTGAGGTTTTTTAGGTTAGTAACGATGATACTGCAGTGGCTCAAAGGCGGTTGGAGGACAAGCAACCTGAAGAGAAGACAAACACGGACTGCTTGGTAAAGGAGCGGGAAAAGGTACACCTTGGTATAAAGGTGGGGGCAAACATTACGGTAACCGGAGTACCTGGTCAAGAGGGTGCAGAGGGTAATGTTGCTGAAAAGAAGAAAGGAGTCTATGAAAGCTAATCTAAGGAAATTACTAAAGTACAAGGCCTGGTTAACAAGGCGGTCCCCGGTTCGAGGTTCCAGCATTGGATGAAGATGCTGAGTATCGATTATGTTTAAGTGTTAGTCCTAAGGTGGAAATTGTTGTATATTAGGAATAAACTTAAACTAAGGTTAGGGGGTTAAGTGTACATTGTAATTTAGATTAGGAATAGACTATAACTAGGATTAGATAAGCTTGCCTTTTAAAGGCAAGGATGTTTCCTATTCTATTTAGGATAGGTTTCTACCCCCTCATCTCTATAAATAGAGATGAGGGGGGATGCTAGTTTGTACATTCTTCTTTGCTCATTCGTTAATTAATACAATGTAACGTTTGGGGTCACGTGTGTGTTTTCTTTGAGTCTATATTCCGCGCTAGCTTTCAAGGTTTGTTGGACTTATTTATTCAACAAGTGGTATCAAGAGCCAAGGTTACGTTGGTTTCTTGAAGCTAGGTCGACTTAAAGGTGTCCGCGGGTTTCTTGGTATTCTAAGTCTTGGTGGTTCTTGGAAAACAAGTAAGGTTTAGCTTTGTCTCAGGATTCAAGAAAAGTGATTACTTGGAGTACAAGGTATATCAAGGTTGTAGACATGAGGTGGAAAGATCGAAGCTTTAGGGTATTCTAAAGGTTAGTAGATCAATCTTTACAAGAAAGCGGGGTTAACACACGGCTTGTGAGACTTGTCGGTAAAGTTGGTTAAAAAGCAACTTGACAAGGTTTGTAGCAAGGTTAAAGAAGAATGGCTAGTATGAATACTAGGTTAAACATCGAAAAGCTCGATGAGAATATTGTACAAAAGCATGGAGGTTCAAACAAGTTGGGTTCAAACAACTTGGTCACAAACAAGTTGGGTTCAAGCAACTTGGTCCTGGTGTTGAAACAGGATTCCATGGAGTACAAGATAAAAAAACGTGTTTGGTTTGAGGTGGAACTGCAGGGAGCTCAAGGGGATCGTGAAGCTGAGGTTTTTCAGGTTAGTAACGATGATACTGCAGTGGCTCAAAGGCGGTTGGAGGACAAGCAACCTGAAGAGAAGACAAATACGGACTACTTGGTAAAGGAGCAGGAAAAGGTACACCTTGGTATAAAGGTGGGGGCAAACATTACGGTAACCGTAATACCTGGTCAAGAAAGCGGCTTGTAGTATAAGTAAATTATAAATAAAGTAGGTTGTTTAAGGGTTGCTCAGCACCCATAGTCAGCCCTACTAGCTCGCCTATGAGAGCGATGTTGAAGACTCGGAAATGTGAAAGTTGAACTAGTAGATGTAACTTGCATGTAGTTTACATTCTAGAAACTATTATATACGTTACTGTAAACAAACGCAGGCGAGTGTGGAATGGTCCTCTAATCGCAAATTAGACTGAATTAGAAGGTGGGCTTTCTAAGATTCAAGCATGGTTTATATTAATGTTTATGCATGATAGAGAGTAATTCTTTGAGAGCAAGATCCACATTAGAAATGTACGAAGTTCATTGCACATCAGCGACAGCACTCTCTTAGGGACTACGTATTTGTAAAACATCCTTTCCACACTCCAAAAGTATACCAAATTATATTGCAGAACCTGGATTACATGGGTTTGTTTCCCTTGTGTTGGGACCGGGTCAGGAAAATAAGCTGATAAGACCCTAGCTGAACAAATGCTTAGAATAGTAAAAGTATTGTAATACTTATCCATGTAAAATTCTAGTTCGGGTTTGTTTTACCTGTATTAGGTTGGTTGGGTCGAAGTCCATTAGGGTAGCCAACAGTTAGTTGCTGTAGGCATGTGCAGAAAGTGGATTGACCCATACCAAAACTGGCATGCTTTTGACCCGTATCAAAACTGACCCATTTAAAATGAACCCATTTTCATTCCTTACCCAACTCGTGTGACCAACCATTTTTTTCACATCTTTAAAACCAAATATAGGTTATTGCTTTTTTCATAATGTTTTACTAAAACTAGTACCATAAATCTTTTTGCACGCGCGCTCGATATCTGCGAGAGCAATTTGAAAAGCGTGACTGGCAAAAGGAAACTGTGTGTCTTAAGAGGAACGGAGATGGATAATCTTGAACATTTCCATATGGTTGGTCATGTGAAGGGTAATGCAAAGGTGATCTTAATCTAGAATTTACTGCTGAACTTTTTATGCTGCTGAACTTTTGTCACAATAATGAATATGTGATTATTTTGGCTTAAAGTCATAATAAAAAAGTTTTGATGTTACAGTCATCATGAGCTTGTTTTAAGGATTAACCAATTAGTTTTAGATAAGTTTCCAACTAACTGCAACGAATTCCATCATTTAATAGTATCCAAACACTCCCTAAACCATTGAATTGTATAAATTTCATTATTAGAGTTATAACGACATATAATTTCAGGTTTCATGCTCTCTAACTGTTGCATTCTTTCTTACTTTTCATGTACATAAAATTAGACTTTTACCTTTCATTGGCTGAAGATCAAGACCCGGCCATATCCGACCAAGACCCGGCCATATCAGGCCAGACCCGGATATATCCGGCTAAGACCCGGCCATATCAGCCAGACCCGCCCAAGACCTGGCCCTGACTCAGGTTATTCTATCATTCAATTCTGAGTCTATTAGCCACACATTTTGACAGTAGTGATGGACGATGGTCGTATGACCACTCAGTTGGTCTTAACAAGAAATTGCATTCATGACCTTGAACACGTACAATACTTTTTTCTTAGAAAAAATCATCACATGTTATTTTATCCATGTTATTGCCTTTATGTAACAAATCTTTCTTTCACTAACTGTTAAGAACTTTTGCATTATCTCTTTCTTACCATTTTGTTTTATGAAGATATTTTGTAACCTTTAATTCTGACACTCTATCCCACATTGGCTCGAGATAGAAGTTGTTGGTTATTTATATACCATAAGTGTACGTATGTTAAATGTGTTGATAATAGTATTATGATTTCAATATGCTGACATGCGTCAAGTTGAAAAAATTTGACGCTTGTCATAGGATTGAATATTTATACAAATTCTTAACTTTTTTTTTGGTACCGTAAACCATGTATTGATGGAGACCTTTATAATCTTACATTTCACTTAGGTTTAGATAAGAGAAAACCAAATTTAGGAGCAAACTAGGAAATAAAATATTATGAAAATATGAATTAAATTATGAATTCTTTCTTTTTTTATGAGAACAGCACATTCTAAATCATGAGTGCAGGAGGCCAAAACAAATATCATAATATATAAATACATGTAATATATTAAGACTGATATCGATTTCTGCTTGTATAATTTTAATATGTACAGGAGTGCCAAACTGCTTATTTTTAGATTTTGACACAAGTTCTTATAATTATATAGTGATTTTTTTTCCTCAACTTTCCGTGGCTACTTGCAAACCTGAATATATGCATTCATAATTCACAAATTGAGCATTGAAAAAATGCTTAGTGATCGACATAATACGTTTTCATAAGTGACCTAGGGCCAAAGCAAGTATCATAATACTTAATATTTTAACGATTATGCTCAAAAAGGCAATAGATTATATAATATCTACATAAAAATTCCAAATTAGTAAAAAATCAATAGATTTTAGACAAGTAAACACTTTGAAAAAATCACAGGTTCTTTTTATTACAGAGTACAACCATTTGCAATCTGTCATTATTAGTGCAATAAACACATAACGTAGTTGAACTTCAATTTGGATTTTGGAATTCCATGTTTCCGTCACCAACTCTTAATAACTTAGTGTACGCAAGTTTATCCAAAAATTCTATCCCACATAGGTTGAAGAAAGAAGTTGTCGGTGACTTATATACCTTAGTGTACGTGAGATTTTTGTGACTAGATTTGTATTACCTCTCTAGGTATATGATTTTTTTTCTTGCTTAAAAGGTTTGCAAGCCAACTATACACAGCAATATAGAAATCATTCACTTGAATTTTGAATCCCGGAAAATGTTAAAATAAGTTTATTAAATAAATTATTAATGTGAATCCCGGGCGACATGTCGCCCGGGAAAATTTAAAAAATATATATTTAAAAATATTCCCGGGCTATTTTTTAATATTTCCTGGGCGACATGTCGCCCGGGAATATTTTTAAATATATATTTTTTAAATTTCCCGGGCGACATGTCGCCCAGGATAATTTTTAACAAATATTTATTTAATCTTATCCCGGGCGACATGTCGCCCGGGAAAAGTCTGCAAA
>BQNB010011520.1:39407-81210 GCA_026074375.1 Tanacetum coccineum
AAAGTTTTTTTCGTGGCTACATCATTGTATACGTCGAGAATTTTGTACCATAATGTATCATTTTTTATGCGAACCGACTCTTGGATCCTCAGTTATTTATATGAAACATTCCGCCAAAGAAAACTCCTCGTCTTGGCTCCAAAAATTTAGAACTTTGACCGCTTCGGCTTGCGATTGCGGGTCAAAGTTTTTCTTAGCCATTTTCTTGATACGTTTTCATCGTGTTTTGGCTAATGTTGGCGTCGAGACCGCCTCCTCTTCTTCGTCTTGTGGTTGGTGGGATTGTTGGTCGAATTGTTGTTGGGAATTACCGGGTTGTTGTTGAGAAGTTTGGGTATATTATATTTGTTGTTGAAGTTGCCATTGTTGAAATGAAATTTGATGATCTTGGATTAGAATACGGGTTATTGCTAGGATAGTAAGGCATTTGGGAGTTGGAATTAGCCGAAGAAGAGCTCGGAATTTGGTTTTCGGGCTCGTTGAGCATACCAGTTATCCATGGATTGTTGGAATTCATTTTGGGAGAAAAAATAAGATGTAGAAAATAATGTGTTATAAATTATAGTGAAGGAGTGTGTAAAGTATGGTAGAATAAGGTGATATTTATAAGATTTTTAAAGGGTAAAATTTAAAAAAGTGGGTGTTTAAATGCAAAAACGGTCAAAACATCCCTCCTATCTATTTTCTAACATCTATAATTTCATAAAAAAGGTATGGCGTGGGCTGGTCGCCACGGCTCGAGGACCGAAGATGCCAACCACGATACCGTTGGCGCCATAAAACAGTCGGTTGATGGCCATGGCGCGAGCCTACCAACCACCGTACCTCTCCCTCTTAGGGTTAAGGCAAAATAGAAGATCATTTTCGTATTCACATAAAAGGGTGTGCAACACCATTGACTACACTTCTAAGTTGATTTTATGTAAATACTTATTGCACAATATCATTTTAAAAAAATGCAAAAACATAGTTTTAGAGTTATATAAATCAAGTGTGACATTTTTAGCAAACCCATTTATTATTATTGCATAATTTTCTTTTTCTTAACCGCTATATATGTCTTGCAAAAATAGAAATTAAAAAAGTAAAAACGAAAGGATAGTTTAGTCAGTTCAGTTTGACCAAGGACTAAAACAGACTCAAGATTTCCCCCCAGGGAGGTCGTCAGTATTTTTCAAACCACGCAGACGAAAGGTGCAATTTGGCCAAACCACAAGGATGGCTTTTGCAATTTACTCTTAGAGTTAGAAAGGATTATGCACTTGCAGAATAAGTCCTCAGACTTATATAAAAGTTTGATATGATTATGTGACATTTTTAATCATAAACTTGATCATAATCCCAATACTTTCATTAAGTCCGCATGTAACCGAGCCCCACAACGCGACTACATTCTTCAATAGACTCGTTCGCATTCAAGATTTTTTTGATGCCACTATCGGATAAAAAGCTAGTCACTTTGGTGGTATCATAAGGTGTCAGTCTTCTAAAATCATACAATGTAGCTATTTGTGACAGTTTTGTAATATAGTTAAAAGCTTAGGGTCTGTTTGGTACTTAGGAATGATTGGATTCTAAATAAACATGTTTGTTTAGCGATCTTTGGATTTTAAATTAACTTTCATAGCAAATATTGGTGCATACGTCAGCGCCCACAAATAGGCGATTCTTCAAATCTATCAAAGGCAGGCTCATGTTTTGTCCCATTCGTTTCATTTGGTTCTAATTTTCTATTATTCTTATGAGCAAACAAATGTATATCATTTTTTTTACTGCCGCTATGGATTTTAGATTCAAAATATTTTATCAATAAAATCATTTTTTATAAGGTATTTTACTTTGAAGATGACTTGAGTTGTGTAAAATTTTGGATTCATATAAAACACCCTTGTTGCAATGGAAAAAATAATTTATATTATATATTGGATCTAATTAATCTTCTTTAATGATTTTGATTGAATAAAAACTTTGATACCTAATCTTTATGAATAAACCAAACACAAGTATTGGAATCGACACATCAATGAATACTCATTCCCGTTAAACCCTATTATCAAATCCATACCGATTGTGATTTCATGTAGCAAACCAAACGCACCCTTAGTTCTTCCGTTTGTTGCACGAGCCAATTCATGATCTTTCGTTTGCATGGGTTTTCAATTATGAGGCTTGTCACGAGGGTTACATAATAAAGTAAGGGGTATGAATAACTTCACTCTTAAAATTATGAACCCTTTGCTCAACTAAGCCTTTGTAAAGTAACTAAGCCTTTGTAAAGTGACAAATGAAAAATTGAGAACTCAAATTAATTTATTGCACATAAGTTTCTTCGTATGTTATTTTGCTATACCATGAGATATCATATGCAACAACTTAATACTTTTATTTTACCAATTTATATGAGTTGTGCACATTAGACAATATAAACAAGCAAAATTTCTTATTTTGTCCAATATGGGACTGATAGTGCAAAATAAAAGCTAAGAGTGTTAGATATCGTGGCATGCGAAAATACAATTTTGAGTGACACCTCATTTTAACATACACCTTCAAAACATCCATTAAATCATAACATGCCAAACCCATGACATTTAGGCTCCACCCACCCACAATTTT
Source organism: Tanacetum coccineum (assembly GCA_026074375.1). Classification (NCBI taxonomy): domain Eukaryota; kingdom Viridiplantae; phylum Streptophyta; class Magnoliopsida; order Asterales; family Asteraceae; genus Tanacetum; species Tanacetum coccineum. The sequence goes on from BQNB010011520.1 coordinate 42,024, forward strand.
ATTTTATTTTCTATTATTTCAAATAAACTAAATTTTATTAATTCAAATATATTACAATACGAAATTAAAAAAGGTATACATGAAACATAAAAATAAAATACGAAAAAAGAGTTCCTAAAGGTTCATTTCCAATTTTCATAACATCACTTATAATCGGCTCTATCATCTTGATCAAGACAAAGATTGTCTTATCATTGACCGTATTAATAATGGGCAATGGTCTTAGAATTGGTCTCGGACCAATCTTGGTGTTAGAAATCTTGCCTATTTATGTGACATGTTAAATAAGATCGGTCAACTAAATATTTTTTTTGAACGACGACTTTTATTAAGAAATGATCCTTAATCGAGTAAGGGGGAGTGTTTATCTATCTATTTTGGTCAAATCTGTGGAGGGAATCTAAGTGTGGAAAATGTTGATTGACATATTTAGTTTTAATTTTGAACTTGTTACTAACTCTCTAAATTATACTCATAAGTCAACCGACAACCAGAAAGTTGAAAATTTGTGGCCGGCCCTGGTATTGGGCGAGGTGGGCGACGGCCCAGGGAAGCAAAATTTAAGGGGCATCATATCTTAGGTACATGTTGTATTAGCACAGAAAAAATGGTAAAGTAGATCAGAAATTTTTTGATGGAGGAGAGTAAAGCCTCAATGAAGAAGATGATGTTTCTTGGAGAGAGAAAGACAAATTTTCATGACTAGGCAAGATCTTTTAGCATAAATCGAATATAAAAAGCTAAATAATGTTTTTTCTCCGAGAAACCCACAATAACTTCCGATGATCTGCATTCTCTTTTTTAATGTCACGATGATCCGTATTATACTTGAGATTTGAGTTTATCTCCTCCTTGATCATAACATTTTAGATGAAAACGATGTGGGGATGTGATGTCTAATATTACTAGGTTTGAAACCCTCGTTAGATAATGAGTTTTTTGTTTCAAGGGGCATCTTTCATCCGGCTCGCCTAGGGTAGCAACAAACTCAGGACCGGCCCTGAATTTGTGCAAACTTTCAAAAAAATAAAATTCTGAACCATTGCTCAACTTGCTAAATTTTGTAAAAAAAAAAAAAATTAGAATTCATATACATCATTGCAATCAAGATTTCCTTCCGTGTAGTTTACTCTGCCCGGTTGAACTATCAAATGCAACAACATTGTACTAATCTCAATTCATATAAATCATAAACATCACAGAATATAAACAAGCAAAATTTCTTTTCTTAGCCCAATGTGGGACTAAATACTTAAAACAAATAATAAAGAGTTGCTTAATAAATTAAGCAGATACTAAGGGCTTGTTTGTTAATTTTTTTTATTAAGTCACGTTTAATTAAAAGATGACTTAATGCAGACGGCCTCAGTTTTATTACTTAATATTTTCAGTCATATTTCTTTATTAAGTCACAAACAAACAGTTTTTACATGACTTAATCAATTCAGTTTTTTTTATATTAAGTCAATTAAGTCTTTATCAAACACCACCTGACTATATTTAGAATAACATTTTTATAGAATGAATAATTGATCATTTCTAATTTTCAAAATGAGAAGAAATTTTGTCCACTTCAAGTGAAAAACCATTCTCTTTATTCTCAGTCCTCAATGACTATGTCTATTCACTCGAAATAGATATGGAACTCTACAAGCCCAGCTTAGAATCTGTTGTTTTGGTTTCAGATTGAACACAATAATCAAAAGTTGGAATTCGATCCACATATGTTCTATATTTCCTATTAGTAATTCTACCCACATACCTTCTTGTTGTTAGATTTTAGTTATTCTCAATCATAAAGCTCTATTCTAACTCATTCATGTGTAACAAGCAACATATTCAGTCATGTAATCAACACCGACTAATATGTCATATGTGTAAGTCATATATTTGCATTGGGTTCGCAATATAGTTACGGTTGATCGCACTCTTCTTTTGTGCTTCGAAATGATCTTTGAGATGATGAAAAATGATAGATTTGATGACGTACGGCTAGCTACAAAAGCTACAAAAGTAGTTGGAGTTAGAATAAGATTTGTATAACATAGAAATATAGAATAGTCCCTAAATCATTTCCAACTTTTATAACATTACCTATTTAATAGAGTACAATCGATAAAGAAAAGATATGCTGCTGAGAAATTTTGTATGCGAGGGAAATTTGTCCGCTTCATGTGACAAAAAATAAATTCACAGATAGTTGTATTATTGTATTTCTGTTATTTCAATACCAACAACCACTACTTAATTTAAAATGTCAAGCAACGCCTCTCAAGAGCCAAAACACCGCAATAATTTGCAGGTGATTACTAATAAGCCAAGCGACAATATGCCAACTAACTCAAGCAAACACAGATGAATAGTCAAGAAGATGAATTTCATGTAAAAACAATGCGTAATGTTTATGTATTGGTATCATTAGTTTGCAGGTGATTACTAATAAGCGAAGCAAACACATCAATAGTCAAGACTCAAGAAGATGAATTTTATGTGAAAATGAGGTATATCAAAGCACATGTTTGCTTAAATACCATCACCACACATACAAGCCACAAACAAGAAACCATTTCTTATTTTGGACAACCATATTGATTAATACTGGCGGCAATTTTCTAAATTTTCAAGAGTCTGCAAGCCTACGTAATTCAAACATTTTTATATATTGGTATCACCTGACAATTAAGTTACTCTATTGTAAACAATGCTATCAAGTTCCTACACAATGATGCCTACACGGCTACACCAATTACACTTCCTCAGCACCCTCTATTGTACTTTAAGTTTCTAGCGTCTTGCTAGACTCTTTTTTATATATATTCCATCTTTGCCGTTAAAAAAAAAACAAGAAATAAAACCGAAAAAAGAGAGTTTTGTTCTACGCTCATAATAATAAAAAAATTTATTAGCTTCACGTGGAAAAACATTTAACATGAATGACTGTGGATTGCAGAGACCATATGTGTAGATGCCACAGCAGACCAAAATGTTTATCAATTGCTATCAAGAAGACTCCTTACTCGAGTAAGATGGAACGTGTTTATCTATCAATTTACGCTCCAATCTGTGGACGGGAATCTAAGGCTTTGTTTGTTTTTTCAATTTCACATCTTCTAACCTCTTTTCACCTTTTTTGTCTGAAGCGGGAAGAGCTTTTTTGTTTGTTTTTTTGCAGAGAAAAGTGGTAAAAAGCTCTTCTAACCTCTTCAAGAATTAAGATAAAATTTTTCACTTCTAACCTCTTCTTCTATCTTCTTCTAATACAAACCCTCTTCTTCTCTCTTCTTCTAACACCAACCCTCTTCTTTTAAAAAAAAACAAATGGTCTTATTCTTTGTAAATAAAGAGCTTAGATGCACCCTTTCTTTTGCAGACATGGTTTGAAGATGAAGAGGTAAAACGTCTGAAAAAACAAACGAAACCTAAGTGTAGAACTGTAGATTGACATATTTAGTTTTTTTTCCCACTTTTCAAAAATTATTTGTTTATTTTCTTACATAATAAAAACCAACTATTTGCAACTACTTACATTAGATAACATTTTTTGTTATACGTCACATGAATAAATTGCAAGAAGTTATTTTTGTAGTTAGCTAAACATATTTTTTATAAGTTTCTGAAACATTTCATATTTTAAAATATGTGTTAATTATCATATTTAAACACTAAGATATGCTTTTCGTGTACATGACAAATTTTCATGACTAGGCAAGTTCTTTTAAATAATGCATTGGGCTGAATAAAGAAATTTGGCATGTTTATCTTAGTTTGACTGGGTTTGCGCGGCTTTGACCGGGTAAGACCGGGTTTGTCAGGGTATGGCCAGGTTTGACCGGGTTTTGGCCGGGTTTGGGTTGGGTATGGCCGGGTTTTGGCCGGTTATTTCCGCGTTTGGCAGGGTATGGACGGGTTTTGGCCGGGTATGGGAATGGCCGGGTTCGACCGGTTTTTGCCGGGTATGACTGGGTTTTGGCCGGGTTTGGTCGGTTTTGACCGGGTATGGCCGGGGTTGTCCGGGGTTTTGGTCGGGTAAGGCCGGGGTTTTGGTCGGTTTTGGCCGGGTAATGCGGTTTTGCGTGCATAGATCCCAAAATGGCTGACTTATGACTTCCCACCTGCTGTTAAAGCTAAAGTGAATCGCTTATGGGGAGGAGGTGAATGGCATGGACAAGCACAAAAATGGTAAGAGTATCACAGCTGCAAGATTGTTTTATTCATGAAAAAAGGTCCCTCGTATAATGAGAAAATATCCCTTCTCAGGGAATAACTGTTCTATTCATGATTATTAGGTTCCTCATGAAACTGACCAAAGATGAAAGCGAAATCAATTTAGCGAGTGGTGAAATGGATCCAGAATTTTCAGAGTGGAAATTGTTGGAAAATGTTAGTTGGTTTCGCTAAATACGATTAGAAATACGTGAGCCTATTGGGGGTACACACGTTAATACACGAAGAGTATGTTTACTTCACGATTTATATTTAAATAGTTGTTAAATTAGTTACGTGTTTAATTAATTTAATGTACATTCTAAATATAGAACCGAGAGACCAAAACCGGACAAAACACGAACCTCAAGGAGCCCTTATTTGGCCGAACTCCTTGAAGCTTCTACAAGAGGTGTTTGGTCGGCCTATGGGGTGAGAAAAAGGAAGAGGAAAGACTTGTTTTAATTATAGGAATTATACTAATCTTGTTCTACAAGAATTAGGGTGTTGGGGTGCCTATATAAACACCTCCTATCCCTCATTCTTCATTCATTCGTTCACTAGTCACCTAATAATTTTAGTGCTTTCTCCCCTCACCCAAAAACCCACAACCAAAATCCCTAAGGGATTTTCGGTTCTCTCCCCTTAACCGAAATCGACCAAACACCCTTTTAGGGTTTAGGTTTTTGCTTATTCTCCTAGCTTGACGTTATACAAGTTCATACACGTGGTGTTTGTTTGCTTCTCTTCTTGCTCGACGAAGTAATAAAACCCTAGTTAAGGGTTTTCGGTTTTGATTTATAAACCCTAACCGATTTACGGTTTGTTAGGGTAGTTTGGTTTGGATCGACGAAGAGCACACAATGGGTGTGTTTGGTTTGATTGTTTTGACACAAGTTGTTTAGTTCGTGAAGATAAGACTAGCAATTCTTACATACTTGATTGATGTGTTTGTGTGAGCAACCATAGAGGCGTTTGTTTTAGACGCTTTTGTATTCAAGAATAATCGCAAAATGTACGCTTTCTTTATTTAATATGTGTTAACCTACTTGCCATAACTAGATACATCCGCTGCGCACTCGTGGCTAAATTGGTTAGCTAGATTAATAAATCCTAACAGTGGCATCACGAGTTAACTCGTTTTGGCATCTAGGGTTACACGCTTAAAAATCGAATTTTACGCCTTGTTACACGCCTAGATTTGATTTTTATTATTATTATGCTGCAATTATTTTTCTTTATTATTGTCTTATTGTAAATATAGAAAAGATATGCAAATCTTTACAATAAATTAATACAGAAAATTGCTAGATCTTGCAAGTTAATGATTAAAAGTTAATAGAGAATTAAAAGACAAATATAATTAATTGTTAATTTAGCCATATTTGTTTCTTCTTTTAATTTGTTTATTTAGGATTAAAAAAATCTTCCTAATTATTTAAAAGATTTTGAAAATATTTTATTTTTGGAAACTAAATATTTTTATTTTTTTGGGAAAGTAGATCTTTTTAAATTGTTAGTTTGATTTGTTTCCTAAATTCCGGCTATAAGACCTACTCAATCACATTAATTTGTGATGCATAGGGCGATCTAGGCACTTGATGAAAACCTAGTGAGGGTCTTATGGTTCTCCAATTAGGGAAGACTCGTAGAGAACTCGGATTATTACTTGTTACTTGTTTTATTTAATGTTATCTTGTTTATTATGTTCCTACATGCTTATTTGTTTACTAGTTTACATGTTTACATGCATAAACAAATGGAATACGGACTAATAACAATAAAGATGACATTAAACCGGTCTTTAATTCTACACGCCTAAAACATATTCATTGTGACCTGCTATGTGTTTTGTGGAAAATATGTTTTTATAACATTAAAAGACCTAAAACTATGAAACATGTTTTTCAAGAATTTAAAAACTGGACGCTATGGACTCATGGGAAGTACGGCTCACCCACTAGAACAAACTATAAGAAAAGTTTAAGGCGGATTGGTCAACATTCCTAAAGAATTCAGGTTTTTAATATGCTTGGCGCTGACTTGATTCTCCGCTTCTTTGTACGTTCGATTGGAGTTACCGTGAACCATGGCATGTCACTACAGTGTCATTATCAAAGGTTTTTAAAATTAGTGTTACAAAGTTGTTTGCATGCTTTTTTGTACACGCCATTTTATCACTTTATATGTATACTCCTATGTGTTAAATTTTAAGTCTATGTCAGCCAACCAAGAACACGTGCATTTAGCTTGGCCTCTTTGGTCAGACCGTAGGGTCATTCCAACCAATGGCGAATTTTGCTCACTGGTCAGACCTCTGGCGATTTTTGCACGTTCTTGCTTGGTCGACTTAATTCGAATATGCTTGGTCAGACCTTGGACCCGAGGCATAAGATGAGAACTAAACATGCTCTTGACATTATTATTTGTCTATTAATGTCTTGACTGGTCTCATAAGTCTAAGAGTTGCAATTTTATGCAATTAACGCTTGTCGCTTACCACTTGCCCTACTTGTTTACTCACTGGTCAGACCTCTGGTAATAAGTGGGAGGTCAAGTTGGATCTTAGTCTTAATTAGTAATTAATTGGGTAGTTAATTCTATTAAGAATTTAATTATCGAAAATACTAATTAATTGAACTTTTTTGTTAATTGTAGATGACTACCTCAGTCGGAAACAATTCGGTATTCAGGAGTTTCTTTGAGAAACAAAAATTCACTGGACCTAACTTCATTGATTGGTACAGACAACTTTGGTTGGCCTTATCAACCGAAGATAAGGAAAAATACCTGGAGCAACCAATTCCTACTTCTCATGTTGCTGCTGCACCCGATCAGCCAATCCCTCCTGCGGCCCTGGCCACTTATAATGAGTGGGTCAAGAACCAAAAGGAAATTTTTGTGATGATGTTATTGACTATGGACCTAGAAATCAAACGGAATCTTTTTTTTTGAACGACAGAGATTTATTGAGAAACTAGCAAAAGCTAGCAAAAGGCATTACAAAAGAGTTAAAGATACAATAAGATTGCATAACCAATCTACCCAAGAGATACTAAACTTAGGATTTCTAGATGAAATCCACAAATACGACTGAGAAATAATGTAATCCCATAGAACCGCCTTCTTGGGAGGAGTAATGGAGAAAATCAATCAATTTCTATAGCTCCAAATAGACCACATAAGAGTCCCACCGACTCCTTCAAGAATAGACTTCAGCTTGTTTGAGAAATGCAGAGAGCTAAGCCAATCAAACCACTCCAAAGAGTTGGTGCACACCGGGATGTCAAGATCACGCCACGTAGCTAATTTAGCCCATAAAACTAACACCAAATCACATGAGAAGAAAACATGATTAAGCGTTTCAACATCCTCTTCACAGATGGGACATAGAGTTGAACCGATGTCGACACCTTTTCTATCCAACTTAACCCTAGAGGGAAGTTTATTAAGCATCAATCTCCATATAAAATATTAACCTTAATCGGAATGCTACGAACCCAACGAGTAGCAGTAGCACACGAATCCAGAGTTTTAGAATCAATGAAAGATCAAGATGAAGAAACTGTATAACCAGTAGAATGTAACATACAAAGCCAAGAGCTTAAAGAGCTTAAAGCCCATCTTGGCGCCAATGACATGCTTAAAGAGCTTAAAGCTTTATATTCAAAGCAAGCAGAACAGGAACTCCTTCAAACTATGAGAGAATTTCACACGTGCAAGCAGGAAGAAGGTCAATCTGTAAGCTCTCTTGTCCTTAAGATGAAGAGCTACATTGACCAATTGGAACATCTTGGTCATCCCATCACTTTGAACCTTGGAGTAAGCCTAATCTTGGTTAGACTCTCTAAGGAATATGATAGCTTTGTGCAGAACTATAATATGCACAGCATGGGGAAGACAGTAAATGAATTACATGCTATGCTTAAGCTACATGAAGAGATATTACCAAAGAAAGTTGTTGCACCTATGCTTCATGCTATAAGATCAGGAAAGGTCTGGAAAAACAAAAACAAGAAACCGTCTAAGGCTGCTAAGGGGGTTCATAGGAAAGGCAAGGGTAAGATGGCATATGCTAATGCTGCGCCATCTTATGCCCCCAAACCTAAGAATCCTCCATCAGCCAAGAAGGATAATCCTGCTAAAGACGCGATCTGCCATCACTGCGATGAAGTAGATCATTAGAGAAGGAATTGTCCTACATATCTCACCGAGTTGCTTAAAAAGAAGCAACTATCTCAAGGAGCTAGCACTTCAAGTATTTTCACCATAGAACTCTATTCTTTTCCTAGTACATCTTGGGTTTATGACACAGGTTGTGGTACTCACATCTATAATATTACTCAGGGTCTGCGGGGAAGTAAGAAGCTGAATCTAGGAGCTTTAAGTCTGTACATGGGCAATGGTCAACGTGCAGCAGTTGAAGCTATTGGAAATTATCATTTATGTCTTCCTAGTGGATTAGTTATTGTTTTGAACAATTGTCATTATGCACCTTCTATTACTAGAGGGATTATTTTAGTTTCTCGTTTGTATGACGATGGTTTTATCAACCATTTTGAATTGAATAATGCAATTTCTATTTCTAAGAATAACATGGTTTATTTTAGTGCTATCCCAAAGGAAGATGTTTATGAAATTGAAATGTCTTGTTCAAATACAAATGATAGTTCTATGTATGTTGTTAGCAATAAAAGAGCTAAGTTAAACTTAGACTCTTCTCTCTTGTGGCACTGTCATCTTGGACACATTAACAAGAAATGCATTAAGAAGTTGCAACATGATGGACTTTTCAATTCTACTGACATTGAGTCTTTAGGAAAGTGTGTTTCATGCATGTCTGGAAATATGGCAAGAAAACCTTATTCACATCAAGTGGAAAGGGCTAAAGATTTAATTGGACTTATACACATCGATGTAAGTGGCCCACTTAGAATCGTGTCAAGACAAGGAGCTAACTACTTTGTCACTTTTACTGACGACTTTAGTCGGTATGGTTATGTTTACTTGCTGAAACATAAACACGAAGTGTTTGAGACATTTAAAGTGTTTCAAAAGGAAGTAGAAAACCAACTCGGGAAGACCATAAAATCATTACGTTCTGATCGTGAAGGTGAATATATGAGTCAAGAGTTTTTGGATCATCTAAAGGAGCATGGGATTATTGCCCATTGCGCTCCTCCCTACACGCCCCAATACAATGGAGTGTTAGAGAGGAGAAATCGAACACTGCTAGACATGGTTCACTCCATGATGAGCCAAACTACTCTTCAAAAGTCCTTTTGGGATTATGCCCATGAATCTGCTGCACACATTCTCAACATGGTTCCAACTAAGAAGGTTGATAAGACACCATATGAAATATGGCATGGGCAAGCCCCTAAGTTGTCTTACTTAAAAGTATGGGGTTGTGAGGCACTTGTTAAGCGTGATACACTTACCAAACATGACAAACTGGAACCCAGATCTTTTAAGTGTATCTTCGTAGTATACCCAAAGGAAACGATGGGATATTCTTTCTACAACCCATCCGAGAACAAAGTCTTTGTTGCCCGGAATGCTGAGTTCTTTGAGAGTAATCTTATAGATCAAGAAGCAAGTGGGAGTCTAGAAGATCTTGAAATTATTCAAGAAGAAGATACAAATCCTTCTTTAGACACTAGCTTAAATCATGAAGATGATGATCAAGAAATTAATGAACCTCAAAGTGATATCAATCCCATTCGTAGGTCCTCTAGGACAAAACGTGCCCCAGATCGTATGTGCTTGTACATCAATGCTGAGGAACATGAGTTAGGGGATCTCCGTGAACCCGCCAACTATAAAGCTGCATTATTGGATCTTGAATCAGAAAAATAGCAAGCTACTATGAATGTGGAAATACAATCCATGAAAGACGACGACGTTTGGGAGCTCGTAGAACTTTCTCCTAACGCTAAAAGTGTTGGTCACAAATGGCTCTTCAAGAAGAAGACCGACATGGAGGGTGCAGTACACACCTTTAAGTCTCGTCTCGTAGCAAAGGGCTTCACTCAAACCTATGAGGTTGATTACGAAGAAACCTTTTCTCCTGTTGCAAACATAAGAGCTATAAGGATTCTTATTGCCATAGCCGCGTTCTATGACTATGAGATTTGGCAAATGGATGTCAAAAACGCTTTTCTCAGTGGACATCTTTCCGAAGAAGTCTATATGACGCAACCTGAATGTTTTGTTAGTCCAAAATATCCTAACCATGTATGCAAGCTCAAGCGTTCCATTTATAGACTTAAGCAAACATCTAGGCAATGGAATACGCAATTTGATGATGAAATCAAGAAATTCGGTTTCACTCAAAATCGTGATGAGCCATGTGTTTATCAGAAAGCTAGTGGGAGTTATGTCACTTTCCTAATCTTATATGTCGACGGCATATTAATCATGGGAAACAATATTCCAATGTTACAAGATGTAAAATCCTATCTTAGAAAATGTTTTGCCATGAAAGATTTAGGTGAAGCTGCATATATTCTTGGAATCAAGATCTACCGAGATAGATCTAAATAGTTAATTGGTTTATGTCAAAGTGCTTACATTAAGAAAATCTTTAAAAGATATTACATGGAGAATTTCAAACGTGGAACTATCCCAATGCAAGATAAGCTGAAATTGAGTAAGTCAGATGGTGCCTCGACACCAGCTGAAAAGCGGCGCATGAGCAATGTTCCATACGCTTCGGTTGTTGGTTAAATCATGTATGCTGTAAGATGTACTTGCCCTGATGTTGCGTTCACTCAGAACATAACAAGCCAATTTCAACAGAATCCTGGTGAACTTCACTGGACTAATGTTAAGAATATTCTTAAGTATTTTCAAAATACTAAGGATGTGTTTCTGGTTTATGGAGGTAATATGAAACGAGAGCTCAAAGTTTCTTGCTACACTGATGCTGGATATTTGACGGATGCAAATGACTTGAAGTCTCATACTAGATATGTGTTCGTTTTTGAATAGAGATGTTGTTGATTGGAAAAGCATAAAGTAGAGTATTTCTGCAACTTCATCTACAGATGCTGAATATATCACTGTATTTGATGCATCGAAAGAGGCTGTATGGATTCACAAATTCATTTCTGGGCTTAATGTTGTTCCCACAATTGAAGAACCTATAACAATGTATTATGATAATACTAGAACCATAGCAATAGCAAATGATCATGAAGTCACTAAAGGTGCATGACATTTTCGTGCAAAAGTTCACTATCTTCAAGAAACCATTGAATTGGGCGATGTGAGGATAGAAAAATTTGACACAGATGACAATCTAGCTGACCTTTTTACAAAGGCTTTAGCATTTCCTAAGCATTCTGAATTGACTAGGAAAATTGGTTTGATACCAGCTAGTAGTCTCATGTAAATCTGTGTTTAATTAGTATTTGGATAATTTGGAATTGTAAGACAATATTATTTGATGAATTAAGATACTTGGAATTTGTTTTTCATTCATATAAATAATGGTTATTCCATTTTTGCATGTTTAATCCATGGATGATTTATCATTCTAAATATGTCTATTTTCGGTTAACAATATGGGAATATTGTTATGTAAGGCAAGTGTGAGTGTTGGTTGTATTCTTTGAATATATGGATTGTTCCCGCCAAACTCATATGTATTCACAAGGGATGCATATTGGATACCCTAACTTTCGAATATTTACTTTTGGATCCTTATCATGAGTAAATGTCGAAAATGGTTAAATAAGTATCCTTAGACTTGAGATACAAACAAGTTCTGTATGTGTGGATATCACTTTTTGTAATTATAGCCAAACGATGTCCTAGAATATGGTAGTTATAAAAGCTATTTTTCAGAGTGTATGTGAAGCAGCATCCACAACACTTGTAGTCAATAAAGGATTTGTTCCTCCACATTGTATGTGCAGAATGATACCATTGAGCCCTTCTCCAGATTTAATCAGATAAATAAATGGCCATTCCCAAAGGGTAATCCAAGATGATTCTTAATTACATTTGGTATATCTGAATTATTTCTATAACGAGAAACTTAAATGTTAAACTATATGAAATGAGTTAGGATCCATATCCATGGTTTAACGATATCTGTAACAAAGGGATGATTATATAGCAAGATAATACATAACCATTGAAAGCTAAGATTGTTCTTGAAACTTTTATCTCAAGTATTTCTGATTTTAAAGGCAAGTACGAGTGTTGCTAGACGTTTCCATTGCCAGTATGAATGCAGACTGCTACACCAACTCCCAAGTGGGAGCTGTTGGAAAATGGTAGTTGGTTTCGCTAAATGCGATTAGAAATATGTGAGCCTATTAGGGGCATACACGTTAATACACGAAGAGTATGTTTACTTCACGATTTATATTTAACTAATCGTTAAATTAGTTACTTGTTTAATTAATTTAATGTACATTCTAAATATAGAACCGAGGGACTAAACCGAACAAAAACCGAACCTCAAGGAGCCCTTGTTTGGCAGAACTCCTTGAAGCTTCTACAAGGGGTGTTTGGTTGGCCTATGGGGTGAGAAAAAGGAAGGAGAAAGATTTGTTTTAATTATAGGAATTATACTAATCTTGTCCTACAAGAATTAGGGTTTTGGGGTTCCTATATAAACACAGCTCCTATCCCTCATTCTTCATTCATTCATTCCCTAATCACCTAATAATTTTGGTGCTTTCTCCCCTCACCCAAAAACCCATAACCGAAATCCCTAAGGGATTTTTGGTTCTCTCCCCTTAACCGAAATCGACCAAACACCCTTTTAGGGTTTTAGTTTTTGCTTGTTCTCCTAGCTTGACGTTATACAAGTTCATACACGTGGTGTTTGTTTGCTTCTCTCCTTGCTCGACGAAGTAATAAAACCCTAGTTAAGGGTTTTCGGTTTTGATTTATAAACCTATCCGATTTAAGGTTTGTTAGGGTTGTTTGGTTCGGATCGACAAATAGCACACAAAGGGTGTGTTTGGTTTGATTGTTTTAACACAAGTTATTTGGTTCGTAAAGATAAGACTAGCAATTCTTACATACTTGATTGACGTGTTTGTGTGAGCAACCGTAGAGGCGTTTGTTTTAGACGCTTTTGTATTCAAGAATAATCGCAAAGGGTACGCTTTCCTTATTTAATATGTGTTAACATACTTGCCATAACTAGATTCATCCACTGCGCATTCGTGGCTAAATTGGTTAGCTAGATTAATAAATCCCAACAGAAATGGGCAAACCCTCAAGTCGTTATCGAACAGGTCAGCCTTCTTTTAACATATCTTTCATTTCTTCAATTTTCTCTTAAATTTGCTTGGAGATGCGTTATGTGACATATGGATCTTATAACAATAGGCGGTGGACTACAAAAGGCCGACATACGAAGAGGTTATAAAAACATTCAAGCTTCACTTAGATGATGGTGGAAAAGCACCAGCGAAATGCAGGTCAACGAAATGGTAAATGTGTCGAGTGAGGTTGGTGTTTCTAACAAACAGTTAATTACTTATTACAGTATAAGCTTTTCTTTGAATCCAGAATTATTGTGTTTGTTCCTTGTACATGAATGTTACGATTGAAACCTTCTCAGTTAGGTCTCCATTTATTAATAAGTTGCCTAAATTACAGTTTGTTCTATTTATTCTGTTGTGTTTAATTTACTCATTAGTTTTGTAGACGATTATGATGAACTATCATGTCTACTCAATCTTCACTTACATGTTATTCCTTTATATTTGTAACCTTTGGCCTTACGAAGATACAATATATCTTTCTTGCTAATGTTCTTTTGACTCGTTATCTTTTTAGTTTCTAGAATGTGGTTTGTTTGTTTGTTTGTTTTTTGAGCAAACTAAATTATGGTTTGTTGAGGTTAATAGATGATAGGTTATCAGGTTTTATGTTCCTATCGAACATCAAAATCCACTTGTATTTTTAGCATATACATGGTGGCAATTATCTTTTTTTTTACTGAAAACGGCTGATAAGTTGAATCAGAATTGCGCATATAAGTAGTGACTAAAAAATCACACAATGCTAATATAGAAATACAACATGACGTTAGAAAAAGATTTTCTCAATGCTGATAAACATAAATTTGCTAGGCGTGCCTAGTCTAGTGATCTAGGTTTTCATTCATTCATATCAGTTTTACCTATAATCAAAGATTTCTCTCTAAGTTTTTCAGGTGTTTTAGTCTGGTTTTGTATCTGATCATCTTGATCAGGTTTACTAAGTGTTTTAGGTCATTGTAGTTTATGTTTAGATTGATAAGATCCTTTTGAAGGGGACTATCTAGTGTTTTCTTTGTAATCGTTTGGCAAGAATCTGTGTTAGGGACTTGTCTTCAGTGTTTATTGTTTTAATAAAAGAATTAGATCACCAAGGGGTGGGTTAGCTATGTGATTTTATATTTCTAGTTGTTCTATACCATTTTAAAATGGTATCAGGGCTCTAGGTTGATTTGTTGAGCTCTCTTGGTGGTTAATTGAAGATCGGTTAAATTAGGGTTTTGTCTTGAAACCTTAATTTTTAGGGGTTTTTGATTCTTGGCTAATCTTGTGGTTTCTTGGTGGATTAATCATTGATTAATCAGTGTATTGATCGATTGGGCTGGTATTTTTGTGAAAACCCTAATTGGAAATTTAGGGTTTTTTGAACTTGAGGTTTGTGGACTTCTTAGGTTAATTGTTTTTTTCAATTCCCTCTAGACTAAGTGAATCTAGAGGAATTGATCATCTTCCGCTGCTGGTGAAAGCTCTGTAAGTTGTTTCTTTTCTCTTAGGTGATACAGTTGTAGGTTTAGTGAGTGTAAACGGATTAAGCTATTCCCGATCTGCCACTTTAGTGGTGTGAATACCTGCTCTGGCTTGTCCCAATTCACTAGGCTCATCTCTTGTGGATCTTGGGTGTGAGTATAGGTTTGGTTTAAGTTTTCTTGTTTCTGTTAAGTCTTGGTTGTTTAAGTTTGTTTGGTTTCTTGTTATTTATGTTATTTGGTTGTTTCTTGTTTGTTTGGTTATCTGTTTTATCTGTCTTGTTGTGTTTATCTATTTATCGGGTTTATATTCATCTTCAGTATGGCTATTATGATTGGTTCTCTAGATCAAGGCAATCCCCTATATCATCATCCTAATGATTCTAATTGTGCCTATATTGTTCCTTTGAAATTAACTAATGTTTATAACTATAGAATCTGGCTAGTACCATGAGACTTGCTTTACAAATTAAACATAAAATAGGTTTTATAAATGGTACTTGTGTTAGATCTACTTATGCTGCTAATGCCTTATTGCTTGAGTAATAAGATAGGTGTAATGCTGTTGTTTTAGACTGGATTCTAAGTTCTTTGTCTCAAGATGTGTATTTGGGTCATGTTTTCTTTGATAATGCTGCAAATGTGTAGAATGAAGTATGAGATACTTATAATAGAGTTGATGGTTCTATTGTGTACAATTTACTTTATAAGATTAATACATTTAAACAAGGTAGTTTGCCTGTTTCTGAATATTACTATAAGCTAAATTCTCTATGGAGAGAATTTAACATTCATACTAGGCTAGGACTGAATTGGTTGATCATGGTAAACTGGTTAGATTAATGAAGTTTCTAATGAATCTTGATGATGTTTATCAGCCTATTAGAAGTAGTATCTTAACTTAGGAAATCCTTCCTGAGGCAAAGGATGCTTTTGTCATTATATCTAGAGAAGAGTCTTACATGGGTATACCTACTAGTTCTGTCAAATCTCAAACTGACAAAGCCCAATCTTCTGCTTTTGTTTCAAAGACTAATGTAATGTTAGAAAGAGAAATAATAGGAATTGGTCTAATAACAATAATGGTAGAAACATGAATAGAGGAAATTATGATAACTTGTTGTGTAAGAACTGTGGTTTGAAAGGTCATACTATAAACATATGTTTTGAAATCATTGGTTACCCACCAAGTTTTAAAAGATATCCTAATTTGAAACCATTTGGAATTTTTAATAACAATAAAGCTAATTTTTCTGACAATAAGGGTAACAATGATGTAAAAACATCTGGTGGTTATGTTTCTTTGACTAATGACCAGGTTATGAAACTCATGAGTCTGCTTAATGACAAGGGTGGTTTTTATGCCAATTCTCATATGGTAGGTAGTAGTTCTTGTTCCTTTTTAATTGCAGTGTGATTTTTAATTAGAATTTCTATAAGATTTAATTACTATTATGGGTGGATTATTGATTCTGGGGCTAATCAGCATATGACCAATAGTTCTGATAAAATGTTTGACTTAGTTAATGTCTCTGAGCTTAATCTAACTCTTGGTCACCTAGTGGAACTTTAGCTAAGATTACTTATGTTGGTAACCTCAAACTTAATAGTAATATGGTTCTCTTTGATGTTCTTGTTATACCTGAATATATTGTTAGCTTATTATCTATGAATAAGTTGATTAAGGATTGTAAAGTTAGTGTCTGTTTTGATGAAACTAAGTGCTATATTCAGGATTTGAAAAAGGAGAAAGTTCTGGGGACTGGTAGAGAATCTGTTGGTCTTTACTTGTTTGATTCTGATTATGCTAGTTCTGCTATGTGTTCTGATAGTAAGTTTTTTGTTTGTCATGTTTCTAAGGGTGTTTGGCACAACAGACTTGGCCATCCTGCAAATTAGGTTTTGAAATTATTAAAGGGGTCTTTAAAATTATCTAATATTGATCACAATGGTCCTTGTGAAGTCTGCCATAAGGCAAAACAAACAAGAGAATATTTTCCTTTAAGTGAACATAAGTCTACTAGTTTTGGTGAATTAATTTATCTTGATGTATGAGGTCCATTCAAAGTGATTAACATGGAGGGTTTTAGGTATTTCTTGATTGTGATGGATGATTTCAGCAGAGCTGTTTGGGTGTATTTACGTAAAACTAAGGATGAAGTTTTTTATATGTTTGTGAATTTTATAATTTGGTTTTGACTCAGTTTGATAAGAAAATAAAAATTGTAAGGTCTGACAATGGGTCAAAGTTTGTAAATCATAAAATGGAAGAATTTTTTAACACTATGTGTATTTTACATCAAACTTCTTGTGCCTATACACCCCAACAGAATAGGATTGCTGAGAGGAAACATAGACATCTGTTGAACGTTGCCAAGAGTCTTATGTTTCAGGGGGGGATACCTCTGATGTTTTAGGCTGAATGTGTCTTAACTGCTACTTATTTGATTAACAATCTTCCTTCTTTACTTTTGAATGGCAAATCTCCTTTTTCTTTAGTATATGGTAAGGAACCAAACCTTTCTCATCTGAGAAGTTTTGGGTGTTTGTGTTTTGCCACTGTGGTCAAAGGGTCTAATAAGTTTTCTTATAGGTTTGAAAAATGTGTTTTGATTGGATATGCCAGTGGTAAGAAGGCATATAAACTTTTCAATCTTGAAAATAGAAGTGTTTTGTATTCCAGAGATGTTAAGTTCTATGAAAATGTTTTTCCTTATAAAATGAATAAGAATGAAGAAGTTAGTGAATCTGAAAACATCAATTTCTTTGATCACTTTGATGTGGAACTTGAAACCAAAACTTCCATTTTAAGTCCCAATGATGAAGAGGAAGGTTCACCTGGTAGAGATGGTAAAGTTCATCAACCAGTGACTAATGCTAACACAGATCAGCCTAGACATGATGAAACACACCTTATAACTCCCGTAGATAAACATATTAATTCTGAGGGCAATGTTGATACATCTGATGAGGTTCTTGTTTTTCAAATAAATTTTCCTAATACTACTGAAGAAGTTAGTCTTAGAAAGTCTCAGAGGACTTCTAAATTGCCTGCTAAGTTGAATGAATGTGTGTTGGATAATAAAGTTAAGTATGGTTTGAATAAATATGCTAATCATTGTGTGCTAAGTTCTAAGAATTACAGTTTTGTGTGTAATTTGAATAAGTCTGTTGTGCCCTCTTCTTTTGAAGAAGCTTTAAAAGATATAAACTAGGTTAATGCTATGAATGAGGAAATGAATGCTTTATATGAAAACAAAACATGAAATATGTCTGATTTACCTCTTAACAGAAAGCCAATTTGGTGTAAAAGGGTTTATAAGATTAAAAATAAATATAATGGTGAGATAGAAAGATATAAGTCCAGATTAGTTGCTAAAGTGTTTGGTCAAAAAGAGGGCATTGACTTTGAGGAAACCTTTAGTCCTGTTGTTAAGATGAGCACTGTTAGGTGTTTGATAAATCTTGCAATCCAAAAAGACTAGAAGATCTATCAAACGTGTTGATAGAAATAATGCCTAAAAACATTATTAATTCACATTTTTACGTTTTGATAATCACAAAATATAAAAACGTTCAATGCATTTTCTACAATTAAAAAAATGTTTTATTCAAAATAAACATTTTGAAATTTAAATTTTCGAACCTAAAACGGCTAGAAAGTTCCACAAAATCCCCCCTACACAAAAGGACAAACTGGGGAGCGCCTAGTCTAGGGCGGTCCCCTTAAATACACGGGCGGCCCCCTTATCTTTAAGGGGACCACCCACCTATTTAAGGGGATCGCCCATAGGTAGACGCTCCTCCAGAATGTCCTATAAATACTGGACTATTCCTCACTATTTTCTCACCTTTTGCACTCATTCTTTCTGATCAAAAACAGCCCACATTTCTCATTAAAATCCTTTGATCATTTAATCATAAAACTTTGTTTCCACGTGATCCAAGCTCAAATCCTCAAGTGCAAGAGAAGAATACTTCCTACCATCAAGTGAAGAAGTATTACACCTTTTTGTGTTGTTGCAATCTTATTGCATTCATATCATAACTCGTAAATCATTTGTAAATCTTGTAAAGTTGTGTAGTTATTAGATCTTGGTGATTGTTGTAAGTATTGTTGGATCTTAGTGATCTTTCCTAGTAGTGTTAGTTAAGTGTGATTATAGTAGTGGCTTGCTGAAGTAGTGGTGTGAAGAAAACTAAGGTGTGAAGAAGTTGTGTAGTCGTGATCAAGTCGTGAAGCAAAGTTGTGTAGTGAAGTTGTGAACTTATGGTAGATTGGTTCTAGCTAAGATTAGGACTCGACATCTAGCTTAGTGTCGGAAATCAAGATAAGCGAAAGTTGTGTAAGGTTTTCTCCGCCATAAGGGAGCTTGTTGACATAGTGAAGAAAACTCTCGAGTTAGGTGCTCGAGGAGTGGAGTAGGGCGAAGAGGTGCTTCGTTGCCGAACCACTATAAATCCTCGCGTTGTGGTTTGATTGTTCTTACTATTATCTCTTGTCTTACATTACCTTTTCATATTATCCTATTAATTGTCTAGATAAGTATATTGTTCATATTGTGCAAGTGTTGAATTCACATAAAGTCGAATCTATATTTTTTACAAATACTTTAAAACCTTAAATTAAAAAGCGATAAACTATTCAGCCCCCCCCCCTCTAGTTTTCCACACTACTTACAAGTTAACAGTTTAGCTAATCAAGTCTAATGACTTTTAAGCTAAAACTGATTTGGCCTTTTGGACTTAATAAGCAAATAAGCTGTAAACAGCCTATCTCTTAGACCTAATGAGCTCAAGTGACTAAAAACAAGCAAACAAAATAAGCTAATAAGCATTGAAAATCCATTAAGACACATTACACCTTATGGCTTTTAAATGGCTATGACTAAATTTTAAGCTTTTTAATTTTTTTTTTTTCTAAGTAATAAGCAAATAAGCACTAAGAAAAGTCTAAAAACTAAAAACAGATAAAGGCCTACACCTAATAAGCTCAAAAGACTAAAAATAAGCAAAATAAAATAAGCAAAAAAGCAATTAGAATCTCTAAGACAGTTGACTTAAAAAAGAAACTTAAAGGGCATTTTGACAGATTTTAAGCTAAGATTTAAGACCTAATAAGCACTAAAATTTGACTTTAAGCTGCAAACAGATTAAAATTAATACTTGAAAAACACAAATAAGTTGAAAGTAAGCAATTTGGCTAAGTAAATAAGCTAGAAATGAAAGTTGAAAAAGATAGGTTACTCTATTTGTCTTTGGCTTTTTGAAGGATTTGCAACTAACATTTAAGACTCAAACAATTTTAACACTTTAAAATCTTAAAACAAATTTATAACTCACTACAATAAGCTAAATTTAATAAAAATTAACCTAACTTAAGCTAGGAATTACTCTAAAATGAACTGCGAATACAAGACTCAAAAGAACAAACCCTAAACTCTAATTTTCTTGAATGTTTTTTAACAAAAGGACTCAGAAGGATATTATAAGCAAAATGACTCAAAACAGATGTGCATCGATTTAATTAAGACTCATTATAAATTCAATAACCACACCTTAAGCATTCTTTTTACACATTCAGCAAATAAGCAATTAAGATCCACTTTTGAACATGACAGATTTGAGGATTTAATAAAACAACTAGAAAACTTAACTAAACTTAATCAAAACTTATTAAAACTACTAATAAGACTTGTTTAGAGCTTATGAAATCTGAATTAAACACCTAAAACAGTTATTGCCATAACTTTGACCCATTTTTAAATTCTTAACGTTCCAAACACCCCATTAAAAATCTGAAGACGTAATTAATATGTATAACCAAACATATTTCAAATTAAGCTAAGTAAATTGCCAAAATAGCTTAGAACATGAAAAATTAAGTACAAATAAACAAAAACTAAGAGAAATAAGCACTATCTATAAGCTACATTAATAAGCCCCTAAATACACTCAAATGAGGATAATTCATAGCAACTATACTAATCTATTTTCTAAGTTAACATCTTAAGCTATATTAAGGCAGATTAAGATATATTTGGGAAAAATCGTTTTTTTTCAAAAATTAACACTGCATCGAAAAGATCCATAGGTGTCCCGGGCACCCGCGGGACACCCCCTGACAACTTTTCAAAAACGCATTATATTCATTTTAAAAAACACTTTTTATTTTTAAAAAACACACTTTGCATCAAATGTCTAACAAGAATCACGATGTCACAAGTGTAATTATTTGCCGTTATACATCGTCGCTTTCCGCGAGTATACGTCTAGTTTTCACATGTGTATGTATTTCTTTTTTTCTTTTTTTTTACTTTTCTGCAAGAGATACGGCTGGAAAAGTCCTAAATTTAAACCATGTGTTTTTGTCACTCTCCTTGTATTCCAAAGGTACGTAGAGGAAGGTATTAGAGTACATATTATATTTATAGTAATCGGCCCATTGGCCCAAGCCCGTAGTCTAGAATATTATGTTGTACCCTATATATAGGTTGGCTGTTATCAATAATAATCAAGCAATCATTCAATCTAATATGGTATCATAGCCTATATCAATTCACTCCTAAAATATCTCATCTCAGTCGTCCCCTCCCCTATTCTTCTCTACCTCACATTAAAAAAACGTATTGTTCATCGCGTTACTATTCATCAGCGTACTATTCACCGGTTACTGTTTATCGACGTTACTGTTCATTGGCGTTACTGTTCATCGAAAAAAAAGTTATTCCTATGGCTTCTCGTGATCAGCAATGGTATATGGATACTGGAGCAACTTCTCACCTTTCATCTCACACCGGTAACCTTCATACCTCTTCTCTTAATCGTAATTTTCATTCAATTATTGTCGGAAATGGATCATCTATACCTGTCACCCACTCTGGCCATGTACAAATACCTAATCCATATCGCCCCCTCCACCTTAGAAATGTTCTTGTCACACCCAATATCATTAAAAACCTTGTTTCAGTACGTAAATTCACCACCGATAATAAATGCTCCATTGATTTTGATCCATATGGTTTCACTGTACGAGATTATCATACCCGTCAAACCCTTCTTCGTTGTGACAGCACGGGTGATCTATACCCTTTACACGTTGCCGCCTCAGCCTTCGCCCTACTTACTAATAACCATTCCCTTTGGCATCAACGTCTTGGCCACCCTGGTGACGCTGTAATTCACACACTGTCGTCACGTGGCCTTGTGTCTTATAATAAACAAAACACTCAACACTTGTGTCGTGCCTGCCAGTTAGGCAAACAAACAAAACTTCCCTTCCAACGATCTACCACTATTGTCACTTCTCCCTTTGACATTATTCACTCAGACCTTTGGACATCTCCTGTCTCTAGCATGAGTGGATATAAATATTATGTCCTTTTCTTAGATCACTATTCACATTTTTTATGGGTCTACCCACTTCACAGAAAATCTGATGCGCAGTCAAAACTCCTACACTTTCGTGCCTTTGTAAAAACCCAATTCAACCGTGAAATCAAAGCCTTTCAATGTGATCATGGTGGAGAATTTGACAACAACTCCCTCCATGAATTATTTGCCACTAATGGAATTCAATTTCGTTTCTCATGCCCACGCACATCTCAACAAAATGGCAAATCTGAACGCATGATTCGTACTATCAATAACGTAGTACGTTCTCTCCTCTTTCAAGCCCGTCTTCCTCCCGAGTATTGGGTCGAAGCACTACTCACTGCTGCTTACTTACTTAATATCCTCCCCTCTACCTCTATCAACAATGACATCCCTTACACAAAATTATTTAACAAACCACCCTCTTACACCCACCTACGCACGTTTGGATGCCTTTGTTACCCTTACACCTTTCCACCGCACAAACTTGCCCCTCGTACCACACCATCTATCTTTCTCGGGTACCCTTACAATCATCGCGGATATCGGTGCCTTGACCTGAACACCAACAAAATTATCATTTCTCGACATGTCACATTTGACGAAACTGTCTTTCCCTTCGGCTCCATGACTCCAACTAAACCCCCCTCATACAAATTTTTAGATGATAATCTAGACACCTCCCCCATTGCACTTCGCCTACTTACCACACCTACTTCTCCTCAACAAACACCACCACAAACAACCCCACAAACAAATCCACAAACAACTCCACAATCAACACCTCCAACTCCTCTATCAACACCATCACCACAAACAACACCGACACCACCAACCACCCCACCACCACCACCACCACCACCCACCTCGCAACACCCTATGGTCACACGCTCTAAAGTCAGGATTGTGAAAGCTAACCCCAAATACAACTTACATGTTACCACCTCCTCAATATATTTTTTTTCTTTTTCGCTCTCTGGTGTCTAGGTTTTTTTGTTTTTTTTTTTTTTTCTTTTTTTTTTTTTACACATAGAATCACAAGATGGGAAAAGTATATAAGCATATACTTTTACAAATTCTTCTATTCTATTGCATATTTCATTTCATATATACAATAGTACCAAAAGGTCTTTTCACAAATAGGAGCACATAAAAATCAATTTTTTCATATATTGTGAGATATGCTAAAAACATTTTTCCACATTGCATATATGTTCTACTTACTTGTTGTCAAAAGTATTAATTCTACTATATATTTTCGACAATCTTGGTTGAGCAATCAAAAAAACAAATAAAATCGGGACCACCATTTTTTAATCTCGCCCGAAAAGTCAGGCGACATCTGACTTAGAGCCCCACAATTTTTTTTATTCCGTAACATTTTTTGGGTAGATTCCTAATTACACGTGCTATGTCGCTCAAAAATTGTATCCCTCTCAAAATTCAAGCAACATGTTTGTCCATTTTGGATATTCATAAATATTTGTCCTCTGCAAACAATAAGAGTAAAAAAGTGTCCACTACGGTAATTTTCGCTTCAAAACACATCTTCACTAGTAACATGTCATTTCTCATGCCATTTGGACCCCACTCACCCACATTTTTTTTCTATTATTTCAAACAAACTACATTTTATTCATTCAAATTAAAATCCAAATTACAATTCGGAAATAAATAAAAACATATAGAATTTTAAAAAACAATACGGAAATTAGCTCTCCTCCATTGAAGGTCGGATCTCTCGATCCACGTACTTTGTAAATTTTGTCGCGGACAAATATAAACATCCTTCAGTTCGGATATCGCAAACTTTTCAGTGTCATTGAAGTCGAGTTTTCTTAAAAATTCAAGCATAAACAATTCAATAACGCACTTCATAAAATTATCTAGACTATCGCGGGCGCAACGCTCCCCCATTTGTAAGTATTCATCTAATGCATCAGGTGATGTGCCGTATGCCAATTGACGTATGTCGGATGTGCATTTCATAATAACACTAAAACCCATTAGACTCGTACAATCGGGTCGCACCACAAAGAAATTAAAATGCTCGGAAGAGGAAGAACATTTTGAATATAAGTTTCAATACATTTGACTATTTCTAAAAATAGTTTGCTACTCATACGACGTCGACGTCTAAAATAGTAGTCTGGATATTTTGGTGGATCACCGTCTGCCCAAAATAGTCGGTCCTCAAACGTTATTCAGCAATATCACGTTCACGGTTGATCCAATTGCGAGTACGCGAGCTTCCGGCTTCCCCCGCTTGATCGTACTCAACAGCTTTCAAAAGCAAGTCGATATCACTCAGATCTTCGTTATCAAACGTAGATGCAAATGGTGAATTCGTCATGTTTTTTATATAGTGTGTGTTTTTTGATAGAGAATGTTATGTATAAATTGATAAAAGTGGGGTAATATATAGTGTTGAAAAAGATTAAATTTAATTAAAAAAATTTATTGAATTTGAAAAAATAGCCGTTGGAAAAAATGGTTGTATTTTTTCTTTCAAAATATTCACGCCAAACTAGCGTTAAAATATTGGCGCTGAGCTTCTTTTTTGTGTTTTGGCGCTGACTCCCGGTATGGTGGCGCGGGTTCGGCGGCGCCATTTCCACCTCCATGTCATTTTGGCGTCGGTCGGCGTTACCCTCCGCATGTTCTTACAAAAACCAATAAGACACACAACTCTCTCACAAGTAGGTCGATCGACCGATTTCTCGTTTTTTCTTGACATAAACGCGCGGGTGGGGGATGTTTTTTAGGTTGACGCGTAGGAATGGCATTGGGGCGGGTTTGGAGCGGGGTGGCCACCCTCCATCCCCAAACCCGATTAGCAAACCACGCCCCAAACCCGCCCCGATCCCCAATGGGGATCTTATTGGAGCGCTCCATTGGGGCGAGATGCTCCCTCAAACCCACTCAAATCCCCGTTGGGGATCTTATTGGGGCGTCCTTACGAGTGCAATGCTCTACCAAATACACGTTGTTATCCATTTATTATTATTTTTACGCCATATTTTTACAAATGTGATTACATGCAATATTATGAATAATCAATAACCCACTAATAATATATTATTAGTAGCCTTCATAAACAAATTTGACATAAATAATGATAACCACGTTAAAAAAATTAAAACTTCTTTTAAAAACATTACACAAATGAAGTTTTTTCTAATCACAACTTGCAATCTTACAAAGATACAAAACTACAAAAAATCGATAATATTGGTTTTATTACGTAAATACTATCATAACAATATATGAATATTATAGATCAATATGAATATATAGTTTTGGGGCGGGGCGGACGGCTTCATTGGGGACTGGTGGGGTAGCCCTGTCTCCCAAGTCACTAAAAGGGCCTCGAATCCAATAAAAATCCCCTTAATGCCCCGTAACCCGCCCCAAAAGAAAAGCCGATAAGCAATGCCCGCCCCAGCCCCTAAACAAACTTGTTAGGTTCTGGATTTCCCTATGGTTCGGATTTATTTTTTTCCATCCCAAGGGACCTAATGCTCCACACGTATTTTAAGGGGACCTGCACCATAGGGTAGAACCGCATCCACACCAGAATGACCTATAAATACAGACATAATCCCCCACTATTTTCTCACTACCTTTAGAAACTCATCATTCTTTCTGATCAAAAAACAACCACAACATCTCATTAAAAATCCATTGATCATTTAATCATAAAGCTTTGTTTCCAAAGTGATCCAAGCTCACATTCCTCAAGTGCAAGATAAGAATACTATTCCTACCATCAAGTGAAGAAGTATTACACCATTGTGTAGTTTTTTGCAATCTTAATGCATCCATTATTACATAACTTGTAAATCATTTGTAAATCTTTAAAGTTGGTAGTTGTTAGATCTTGTGACATGTTGTAAGTATAGGTGATTGTTGTAAGTATAGTTGGATCTTGGTGATCTTTCCTAGTAGTGTTAGTTAAGTGTGATTATAGTAGTGGCTTGCTGAAGTAGTGGTGTAAAGAAAACTAAGGAGTGAAGAAGTTGTGTAGTCATGATCAAGTCATGAAGCAAAGTTGTGTAGTGAAGTTATGGTAGATTGGTTCTAGCTAAGATTAGAACTCGACATCTAGCTTAGTGTCAGAAATCAAGATAAGCGAAAGTTGTGTAAGGTATTCTCCGCCAAGGGAGCTTGTTGACATAGTGAAGAAAACTCTTGAGTTAGGTGCTCGAGGAGTGGAGTTGGGCAAAGAGGTGCTTCGTTGCCAAACCACTATAAATCATCGCGTTGTGGTGTGATTGTTCTTACTCTTATCTCTTGTCTTACATTATTTTCTCATACTATCCTATTAATTGTTTAGATAAGAAGATTGTTCATAATGTGCAAGTGTTGAATTCACATAAAGTCGAATCTATAATTTTTACAAACACTTTAAAACCTTAAATTAAAAAGAGGTAAACTATTCAACCCCCTTCTAGTTTTCTACAAGATGGATGTTAATAATGCTTTTTTATATGGTGATCTAAAAGAGGAAGTATATATGTTACCTCCTCCTGGTTGTTTTAAGAACGGTGAAACCTAAGTATGTAGATTGGTTAAGTCTTTGTATGGTTTGAAACAGGCTCCTAGACAGTGGAATCAAAAACTGTCAGAAACCTTATTTGAAGCAGGATTTGTGCAATCTAAGAATGATCATTCTTTGTTTATAAAAAACAAAGATAATGCGAGTTTATATCTGCTGATTTATGTTGATGACTTGGTTATCACTGGAAATAATAATGATGAGATTGAGAAGTTTAAAACTTTTTTGAACAAAAAATTTAAAATTAAAGACTTAGGGGAATTGAAATATTTTCTTGGGATAGAAGTTTTAAAAACTAAAGGAGGTTTATGTTTAAATCAAAGGAAATACTATTTAGTGTTGCTTCATGAGTATGGGTTGCTTGTCTGTAGACCTATTATGACACTATTGCCTGAAAATTTGGTTTTGAATCACAGGGAAACTAACAGTGATAAATACTTATTGAATATTACCAATTATCAGAAGCTTATTGGTAATTTGATATATCTAACATATACCAGGCCTGACATTTCATATTATATGCATTGTTTAAGTCAGCATATGCACGCTCCTTTAAAATATCACTTTGATATTGCTTTGAGAGTTTTGAAGTACTTGGAACTTGCACCTGGGTTAGGTGTTGAGTTTGTTAAGAGGAACAATAAGTGTGTTGTTACTACTTATTCTGATTTAGACTGGGCAAAGTGTCATATTAATAGAAGATCTATTTCAGGATAATGTGTTTTTATTAATGGAAATCTAGTATCCTGGAAAAGTAAAAGACAAGCTACATTGTCTAAGTCTTTAGCTGAAGCTAAATATAGGTCTATGGCCTCTGCAACTTGTGAAATCATGTGGGTTGTTAAAATCCTGGAAGAGTTTGGTATTGATAATATTGTTCCTGCTGAGTTGTTTTGTGATAATAAATCTTCCATTCAGATTGCTACAAATCCAGTTATGCATGAAAAAACTAAGCACTTTGATATTGATGTTCATTTAGTTAGGGAAAAGGTTGCTAGTGGTTTAATAAAAACTGTCAAGGTTGATACTAAATCTCAAGTAGTTGATATTCTCACTAAAGCCCTTGGTTCTTATCAGCATTCTTTCTTGTTAAAAAACTAGGATTACTTAACATGTTTGCTACATAAGATTAAGGGGTGTTGAAAGTATATATTCCATTTGGCAATCTTATGGTTCTTCAGGGGTAATATTGTAAGTTTATTATGTTTAGCTTGTTTTGGAGAATGTCTTATATTTCAGGGGCTTATATGGAAATGTTGAAGAGAGAATCTATATAAGATGGAGCTAGATCTAGGGTTTCATTCATACATATCAGTTTCACCTACAATCAAAGATTTCTCTCTAAGTTTTTCAAGTGTTTTAGTCTGGTTTTGTATTTTAGTCTAGTGTTTTCTTTGTAATCGTTTGGCAAGAATCTATATTAGGGACTTGTCTTCAGTGTTTAATGTTTTAATAAAAGAATTAGATCACCAAGGGGTGGTTGGCTGGGTGATTTCATATTTCTAGTTGTTCTATACCATTTTAACATACCCCAAAAATCATAACATTCATTAAATTTCCCTATTTTTGAAAATATACTGCAAGTTGACCATTGACCAACAAGACTTCCCTCTTTCATTACCAGTAGATAAGACAAGGTGTTTACTAAATAAACGTTAACCTTCATTGTATTTTGGATCCAGGATACAAAGGCTTACTATACTACTAAGCTACTAATAAGCTAACTATAATCCCAGGCGTCTTACAAAGACTTGACGCCTAGAGTACACACACACACCTTTAGGTTTAACATTGTGAATTGTATGAATGAATCAACCTAGACGACCTTCCCCTCTTTATAAACAAGAGGGGTAAGGGTTTTACAAGACAAATTAGATCAAATAAATTTTAGGAAAACTATAAATCATCATTAAATTACTATTTGACTAATCTTCAATCAGCATTTAATGATTGATCTTTATCATATACTAAGCATTAAATACTGTTTGACTAATCTTCAATCAGCATTAATGTTATTCCCAGCTATTGCTTGTAGATCTCCATCTTTAATATGTTTTGTCATAATCCAACTCAAAGTATAATATCCTAACAACTTCCCCCTATTGATAATGGGCAAAACCAATAGCACAGCTTCCCTTGAAGCTAATATATATTAAAGAACATCCTCCGAATCTATGCACTCTTCCCCTTTTTGGTCATAATCAAAATATGATGTGCATGTAGATGGTAAAAACAAAATAAACAAAAATAAAGCTTCCCTTAAACGAACATTTTTACCATCTTTTGAACCTCGAACTTATTAAGCTCCAAACAGTAATCATTAATAAGATCATCTAGGTGCGCTTCCTCATCCATACTTACGTGACCACACAATTTATCAGCTTAGATTGTACTGTACTACTCTACGAGACCTGTAACAATCGACCACTGATCGTGTTCCAAACTTCTCCGTTAACCACGGATCAACTTTACCTAATAGAAAGTAGCCCATGTTCACGTAATTCTGCAAAATGAAATAGTCAATTTATCAAATACGTAGGCGGCACAATGCCTGCAATCTTAAGTGTCCATCAAAAGAGTGTCCTTGTCGCATATTTGAACGAAATCCGCTGCACCGAATGTGCAAACACCCCCGTATTCAAAGTACTATAGCACCAAATGGTCATCCAAAAAATAAACACCAAGATACGAGCCATTCTCCACATCATCGTCTGAGATTCCAAACACGTCCAAAAGTGTGTGTCGTCCGATAATCTTCACCACTAGTGGTAAATACAAGTTATTATTCGACAAAGCCAATCGGTACTAATCAAACAAACCGGTACAAACCTAAAAACTGCCATGTAGGGACCAACTTACTTCCTAAAAATACCCCCCCCCCCCCCCCCCCACCCCCCTCACAAAGTATCACTAAGCTGATCACAAAACACTGTTGTAAAAACGTATCTGACAATCCCAATTGCTCCTTCTCCTTCTCCCAAGCTTAGGACACAATTTCTGTCATTGAGCCTTCTTCGCCAGTCTGTCACAAACCAGCGGTACAAAACCAACATCCAAGCATACTAACTCGTTTCTTCTAGCGGTACTAAAATAATACAAGCAATACTAAGTGAAACAAGCGTGAATCCTTGGCAGCTTTATACTCTTGTCACAATCACACAATATCTGATGTTCTTTAAATATGTCATGCTTTATGAAATCAATCATGAAAACTAATTCGACTTGCACTAATCATGTTGATCTAGTTCCTCTAAGTCATACTCACTACATCTCAGCAAGGGTTCATTGTTGGTCACGTACGTCAGACCTCCTCACCAAAGCCAGTTGAAATAATAATAATACTCACCCATTATTATTACCAGATGTAATTAGCAGCTTGCAGACAACTATCATCTTTATAACATATTATGAATCTCAAAGCTTTCATTCTTGAATCACAAAACAAAACTTAAAAATAATACCATTTTCTTGTCAGCCAAATCGTCATAGCATAACTTTTCTCAAAAAGCTTATCTTGACGATCGCTCCAGTCAGATTGTAGATATATGTGTGTAGAACCTTCAGTTAAAATTTTGTGACGATCCAACGGTTAACGAATGAGTTATGATCGTTTTACCATGACTGCCCAGAAAGTAACGAACATAAAAACCCTAAATGGATTTTAAGGATTCTTCTTTGTTCTTCGATCATAAAACCTTGAATCCTATATATCAAGAGCAACCTGCTCTGATACCACATGTGGAAATCGATCTAGCTCATCTAGGATATCATAACCATGATCCAGCGAAATAACAAATAAAAAAATCATAGTTAAGAACAAGGTGTTTACCTCTTAAACGTATAAGCCTTATTGTATTTGATCAGATACAAAGGCTTACTAAAATAATCTACAAGCTACTAATAAGCTAACTATAATCCTAAGGCGTCTTACAAGACGTGACGCCTGATAGTACACACGACACACCTTTAGTTTACATTGTGAATGAATGAATGATCAACCTAACGCCTTCCCCTCTTTATATACTAGAGGGGTTTAGGGTTTACAAGAACAAGATAAGATCTAAATAAATTTAGGAAACTATAAATCATCATTAAATACTATTTGACTAATCTTCAATCAGCATTAATGTTGATCTTTATCTTTTAGCTGAGCATTAAATACTGTTTGACTAATCTTCAATCAGCATTATGTTATTCCACTATGCTTGTAGATCCTCCATCTTTAATATGTTTTGTCATAATCAACTCAAAGTATAATTCCTAACAGCTCTAGGTTGATTTGTTGAGCTCTCTTGGTGGTTAATTGAAGATCGGTTAAATTAGGGTTTTGTCTTGAAACCTTAATTTTTAGGGGTTTTTGATTCTTGGCTAATCTTGTGGTTTCTTGGTGGATTAATCGATTGATTAATCAGTGTATGATCGTTGGGCTGGTATTTTTTTGCTGAAAACCCTAATTGGAATTTTGGTTTTTTTGAAATAGAGGGTTTTGTGGACTACTTGGGTTAATGTTTTTTTTTCAATTCCCCTAACTAAGTGAATCTAGAGATTGTCCATCTTCCCCGCTGTGCTTGGTGAAAGCTCTGTAAGTTGTTTCTTTTCTCTTAAGTGATACAGTTGTGGGTTTAGTTAGTGTAAATGGATTAAGTTATTCCTGAACTGCCACTTTAATAGTGTGAATACCTGCTTTGGCTTGTCCCAATTCACTAGGCTCATCTCTTGTGGATCTTAGGTGTAAGTATAGGTGTAGTTTAAGTTTTCTTATTTATGTTAAGTCTTGGTTGTTTAAGTTTGTTTGGTTTCTTATTATTTCTGTTATTTGGTTGTTTCTTGTTTGTTTGGTTATCTGTTGTATCTGTCTTGTTGTTTTTATCTATTTATCTTCAGTATGGCTATTATGATTGGTTCTCTAGATCAGGGCAATACCCTGTATCTTCATCCTAATGATTCTAATTATGCCTATATTGTTCCTTTGAAATTAACTAGTGTTGATAACTATAGAATCTGGGCTAGTGCCATAAGACTTGCTTTACAAATTAAACATAAAATGGGTTTTATAAATGGTACTTGTGTTAGATCTACTTATGCTGCTAGCGCCCTATTGTTTGAGCAATGGGATAGGTGTAATGCTGTTGTTTTAAACTGGATTCTAAGTTCTTTGTCTCAAGATGTATATTTGGGTAATTTTTTCTTTGATAATGCTGCTAATGTGTGGAATGAATTAAGAGATACTCATGATAGAGTTGATGGGTCTATTGTGTGAAATTTACTTCATAAGATTAATACATTTAAACAAGGTGGTTTGCCTATTTCTGAATATTACCATAAGCTAAATTCTCTATGGAGAGAATTTAACATTCTTACTAAGCTGCCTGATTGTGTGTGTGAGGCTAGGACTGAATTGGTTGATCATGGTAAACTGGTTATATTAATGTAGTCTCAAATGGGTCTTGATGATGTTTATCAACCTATTAGAAGTAGTATCTTGACACGGGAAATTCTTCCTAAGGCCAAGGATGCTTTTGTCATTATATCTAAGGAAGAGTCTCAAAGGGGTATACCTACTAGTTTTGTCAAATCTCAAACTGACAAAGCCCAATCTTCTGCTTTTGTTTCAAAGACTAATGTAATGTTAGAAAGAGAAATAATAGGAATTGGTCTAATAACGATAATGGGAGAAAAATGAATAGAGGAAATTATGATAACTTGTTGTGTAAGAACTGTGGTTTGAAAGGTCATACTATAAACAGATGTTTTGAAATCATTGGTTACCCACCAGGTTTTAAAAGAAATCCTAATTTGAAACCATCTGGAAGTTTTAATTACAATAAAGCTAATTTTTCTAACACTAAGGGTAACAATGATGTAAAAACATCTAGTGGTTCTGTTTCTCTGACTAATGACCAGGTTATAAAACTCATGAGTTTGCTTAATGACAAGGGTGGTTCCTCTGCCAATTCTCATATGGCAGGTAGTAGATCTTGTTCCTATTTAATTGCAGTATGATTTTTAATCAAAATTTCTATAAGTTTTTTGTGCTAATTTAAAAATCAGAGGAGTTAATTACTATTATGGGTGGATTATTGATTCTAGGGCTAATCAGCATATCACAAATAGTTCTAATAAAATGTTTGACTTAGCTAATCTCTCTGAGCTTAATCTAACTGTTGGTCACCTTAATGGAACTTTAGCTAAGATTACTCATGTTGGTAACCTCAAACTTAATAGTAATGTGGTTCTCTTTGATGTTCTTGTTATACCTGAATATACTGTTAGCTTATTATCTGTGAATAAGTTGATTAAGGATTGCAAAGTTAGTGTATGTTTTGATGAAACTAATTGCTATATTCAGGATTTGTAAAAAGAGAAAGTTCTGGGGACTAGTAGAGAATCTGCTAGTCTTTACTTGTTTGATTCTGATTATGCTAGTTCTGCTATGTGTTCTGATAGTAAGTTTTTTGTTTGTCGTGTTTCTAAGGATGTTTGGCACAACAAACTTGGCCATCCTGCTAATCAGGTTTAGAAATTATTAAAGTTGTCTTTAAAATTGTCTAATATTAATTACAATGGTCCTTGTGAAGTTTGCCATAAGGCAAAACAAACAAGAGAATATTTTCCTTTAAGTAAACATAAGTCCACTAGTTTTGGTGAATTAATTCATCTTGATGTATGGGGTCCATTCAAAGTGATTAGCATGGAGGCTTTTAGGTATTTCTTAACTGTGGTGGATGTTTTTAGCAGAGCTGAATTAGTGGTATTTGCGTTAAAATTTTAAGGAAAAGAAAGTTTTTCATAAAGCTTGTGAATTTTTTATAATTTAGTTTTGAACTCAGTTTGATAAGAAATCTAAGAATTGTAAGGTCTTGACAGAATGGGAGTAGAAATTTTTGTAAAACAAAAATGGAAGAATATTTTAAACAATAATGTGTATGTTATACATCACAAACTTCTTATGCCATATAACACCCCAAACATAAATGGGATCGACTGAGATGGGAAACTAACACATGTTTGAATGAGTAGCCAGAAGTCTTATGTAGTCTTATGTTTCAGGGTAGGATACCTCTGATGTTATAGACTGAATGCGTCTTAACTGCTACTTATTTGATTAACAGGCTTCTTTCCTCAGTTTTGAATGGAAAATCTCCTTTTTCTTTAGTATATAGTAGGGAACCAAACCTTTCTCATCTGAGAAGTTTTGGGTGTTTGTGTTTTGTCACTGTGGTCAAAGGGTCTGATAAGTTTTCTCATAGGTCTGAAAAATATGTTTTGATTGGATATGCTAGTGGTAAGAAGGCATATAAACTTTTCAGTCTTGAAAATAGAAGTGTTTTGTATTCTAGAGATGTTAAGTTTTATGAAAATGTTTTTCCTTATAAAATGAATAAGAATGAAGAAGTTAATGAATCTGAAAACATCAATTTCTTTGATCACTTTGATGTGTGGAACATGATAACCTAAAACACATCCAATTTAAGACTCATAAGATATAAGAGGAAAAGTTCACGCTGGTATAGAGATGGAAGAGTTCACCAACTCATG
Organism: Tanacetum coccineum; assembly: GCA_026074375.1. Classification (NCBI taxonomy): domain Eukaryota; kingdom Viridiplantae; phylum Streptophyta; class Magnoliopsida; order Asterales; family Asteraceae; genus Tanacetum; species Tanacetum coccineum. The sequence goes on from BQNB010011520.1 coordinate 76,454, forward strand.
TGACTGATGCTAACACAGATCAGCCTAGACATGATGAAACACACCCTATAACTCCTATAGATGAACATATTAATTCTGAGGGCAATGTTGTAACATCTGATGAGGTTCTTATTTTTCAAATAGATTTTCCTAATACTACTAAAGAAGTTAGTCTTAGAAAGTCTCAAAGGACTTCTAAATTTCCTGCTAAGTTGAATGAATATGTGTTGGATAATAAATTTAAGTATGGTTTGAATAAATATGCTAATCATTATGTGCTAAGTTCTGAGAATTATAGTTTTCTGTGTCCCTACTTTTTAATAAGTCTGTTGTGCCCCTTTTTCTTTTAAAGGAAGCTTTAAAGGGATATAAACCGGTTTAAAGCTACGAATAGATGTAAAAGAATGCATTTAATATGAAAAACAAAAACAAGGAAAATGTCCTATTTACCTCTTAACACAGAAAGCCAATTTGGTGTAAATAATGAGTTTTATAAAAAAGTTAAAAATAAAATAAAATGAAAGGTATGAAGATAATTAGGCAGATTAGTTGTTTAAATGTTTATTGTGGTCATAAAGAGGGCATATACCTTTTGAGGAGAACCTTTAGAGTCCAGTTTGTTAAATGAGCACTGTTAGGGGTTCATAATGTGCAAGTGTTGAATTCACATAAAGTCGAATCTAGAATTTTTACAAACACTTTAAAACCATAAATTAAAAAGTGGTAAACTATTCAACCCCCTTCTAGTTTTCTACAAGATGGATGTTAATAATGCTTTTTTATATGGTGATCTAAAAGAGGAAGTATATATGTTACCTCCTCCTGGTTGTTTTAAGAACGGTGAAACCTAAGTATGTAGATTGGTTAAGTCTTTGTATGGTTTGAAACAGGCTCCTAGACAGTGGAATCAAAAACTGTCAGAAGCCTTATTTGAAGCAGGATTTGTGCAATCTAAGAATGATCATTCTTTGTTTATAAAAAAACAAAGATAATACGAGTTTATATCTGTTGGTTTATGTTGATGACTTGGTTATCACTGGAAATAATAATGATGAGATTGATAAGTTTAAAACTTTTTTGAACAAAAATTTAAAATTAAAGACTTGGGGAATTGAAATATTTTCTTGGGATAGAAGTTTTAAAAACTAAAGGAGGTTTATGTTTAAATCAAAGGATATACTGTGTAGTGTTGCTTCATGAGTATGGGTTGCTTGTCTGTAGACCTATTATGACACTATTGCCTGAAAATTTGGTTTTGAATCACAGGGAAACTAACAGTGATAAATACTTATTGAATATTACCAATTATCAGAAGCTTATTGGTAATTTGATATATCTAACATATACCAGGCCTGACATTTCATATTCTATGCATTGTTTAAGTCAGCATATGCACGCTTCTTTAAAATCTCATTTTGATATTGCTTTGAGAGTTTTGAAGTACTTGGAACTTGCACCTGGGTTAGGTGTTGAGTTTGTTAAGAGGAACAATGAGTGTGTTGTTACTGCTTATTCTGATTCAGACTGGGCAAAGTGTCTTATTAATAGAAGATCTATTTCAGGATATTGTGTTTTCATTAATGGAAATCTAGTTTCCTGGAAAAGTAAAAGACAAGCTACCTTGTCTAAGTCTTTAGCTGAAACTGAATACAGGTCTATGGCCTCTGCAACTTGTGAAATCATGTAGGTTTTTAAAATCCTAGAAGAGTTTGGTATTGATAATATTGTTCCTGCTGAGTTGTTTTGTGATAATAAATCTTCCATTCAGATTGCTACAAATCCAGTTATGCATGAAAAAACTAAGCACTTTGATATTGATGTTCATTTAGTCAGGGAAAAGGTTGCTAGTAGTTTAATAAAAATTGTCAAGGTTGATACTAAATCTCAAGTAGCTGATATTCTCACTAAAGCCCTTGGTTCTTATCAGCATTCTTTTCTTGTTAAAAAACTGGGATTACTTAACATGTTTGTTGCATAAGATTGAGGGGGTGTTGAAAGTATATATTCCATTTGGCAATCTTATGGTTCTTCAGGGGTAATATTATAAGTTTATTATGTTTAGCCTGTTTTGGAGAATGTCTTATATTTCAGGGGCTTATATGGAAATGTTGAAAAGAGGTGCTATATAAGCTAGAGCCGGATCTAGGGTTTCATTCATTCATATTAGTTTCACCTACAATCAAAGATTTCTCTCTAAGTTTTTCAAGTGTTTTAGTCTGGTTTTGTATTTGATCATCTTGATAAGGTTTACTAAGTGTTTTAGGTCATTGTAAGTGTGAGTTTATGTTTAGATTGATAGGATCCTTCTAAAGGGGACTATCTAGTGTTTTCTTTGTAATTGTTTAGCAAGAATCTATATTAGGGACTTGTCTTCAGTGTTTAATGTTTTAATAAAAGAATTAGATCACCAAGGGGTGGTTGGCTGGGTGATTTCATATTTCTAGTTGTTCTATACCATTTTAACATACCCCAAACATCATAAAATTCATTAAATTTCCCTATTTTTGAAAATATACTGCAAGTTGACCATTGACCAACAAGACTTCCCTCTTTCATTACCAGCGACACCAATTCTTAAGTCGCATTAACTCGAATACAAAAATCTTTAAATAACTATTTTTAACCAATACTCAATCGTATACCTCACGCTTTTCATAAAGTCCTCGTGTAACACGGACCCCACAACACGACTACCCTCTTTCTAGACTATGGACTCATTCGCTTTTAGTATTTTTTTAATCTCGTTATCTTATGTTAGAAAGTGACTTAAACTTTAGGGCTTGTTTCGTAAATTTGTTTTGGATTGACATTGGTTTTTTAGTTTGTTTCCTAATTTGATTCGGTATAGGATTTGGTAAGTTTAGGTCCTTGGTTGCCTATAAATAGAGGTCAACGACATTAGTTTTCTTTGTACTTTTTAAATTAGGGTTTGGTACCTTTGAATTAGAATTTGTCTTTGAATTTGGTTTGGTATTTGAATAAAGCTTCTGTTTCATTTGTTCGAATTTGTTTGTTCGTTTTGTGCTTTGGATTATCAACAAGTGGTATCAGGAGCTAGGTTGGTTTAGCATTGAAGAAAAAAAGAAAAAAAAGGTTTGTTTGAATTTGGTTTTGAAGTCGATCGCTAAGTTTGATTCTTGTATTAGAGTACATATTATATTTAATGTAATCGGCCCATTGGCCCAAGCCCATAGTCTAGAATATTCTGTTGTATCCTATATATAGGTTGGCTGTTATCAATAATAATCAAGAAATCATTCAAGCAATCAATCAATCTAATATGGTATCACAGCCTATATCGATCCACTCCTAAAATATCTCATCTCAGTCGTCCCCTCCCTTATTCTTCTCTACCTCACATCATTAATCCTTTCACACAAAAATTGTTCATTGCGTTACTATTCATCGGTTACTGTTCATCGACGTTACTGTTCATCGAAAAAAACTACTATGGCTTCTCGTGATCAGCAATGGTATATGGATACTGTAGCAACTTCTCACCTTTCATCTCACACCGGTAACCTTCATACCTCTTCTCTTAATAGTAATTTTCATTCAATTATTGCTGGAAATTGATCATCTATACATGTCACCCACTCTGGCCATGTACAAATACCTAACCCATATCGCCCCCTCCACCTTAGAAATATTCTTGTCACACCCAATATCATTAAAAACCTTGTTTCAGTACGCAAATTCACCGCCGATTATAAATGCTCCATTGATTTTGATCCATATGGTTTCACTATACGAGATTATCATACCCGTCAAACCCTTCTTCGTTATGACAGCATGGGTGATCTATACCCTTTACACGTTGCCACCTCAGCCTCCGCCCTACTTACTAATAACCATTCCCTTTGGCATCAACGTCTTGGCCACCCTGGTGACACTGTCATTCACACACTGTCGTCACGTGGCCTTGTGTCTTATAATAAACAAAACAATCAACACTTGTGTCGTGCCTGCCAGTTAGGCAAACAAGCAAAACTTCCCTTCCAACGATTTACCACTATTGTTACTTCTCCCTTTGACATTATTCACTCAGACCTTTGGACATCTCCTATCTCTAGCATGAGTGGATATAAATATTATGTCCTTTTCTTAGATCACTTTTCATATTTTTTATGGGTCTTCCCACTTCACAAAAAATCTGATGCGCAGTCAAAACTCCTACACTTTCGTGCCTTTGTAAAAACCCAATTCAACCGTGAAATCAAAGCTTTTCAATGTGAGCATGGTGGAGAATTTGACAACAACTCCCTCTATGAATTATTTGCCACTAATGGAATTCAATTTCGTTTCTCATGCCCACGCACATCTCAACAAAATGGTAAATCTGAACGCATGATTCGTACTATCAATAACGTAGTATGTTCTCTCCTCTTTTAAGCCCGTCTTCCTCCCGAGTATTGGGTCGAAGCACTACTCACTGCTGCTTACTTACTTAATATCCTCCCCTCTACCTCTATCAACAATGACATCCCTTACACAAAATTATTTAACAAGCCAACCTCTACACCCGCCTTTACATGTTTGGATGCCTTTGTTACCCTTACACCTTTCCACCGCACAAACATGCCCCTCGTACCACACCATCTATCTTTCTCGGGTACGCTTACAATCATCGTGGATATTAGTGCCTTGACCTGAACACAAACAAAATCATCATTTCTTGTCATGTCACATTTGACAAAATTGTCTTTTCCTTCGGCTTCATGACTTCAACTAAACCCCCCATACCAATTTTTAGATAATAATCTCGACACCTCCCCATT
>BQNB010011521.1:0-53772 GCA_026074375.1 Tanacetum coccineum
ACCCTCAAACAGATTGGCAGACATGGGTAGTGGATAGGTGCTTAGAGTGCTATCTTAGAGGCATGACTGAGGAGAGACATAGGTGCTTAGAGTGCCATCTTAGAGGCATGACTGAGGAGAGACAAAAAGAATGTGTGAAATGGTTATCCTTAGCTGAGTTGTGGTATAACTCAAACTTTCACACTTCAATCCAAACCACTTTCTTGAGGCAGTATATGGGCAATCACCACCAATCCATGTTCCTTATTTTGGGGGTCTAAGTAAGGTAGATATAGTGGACAGAACATGGAGGCAAGAGAACAGACAACTTCAGACGTTGAAAGTTCATTTGGAAAGGCAACAAAATAGAATGAAGCAACAAGCAGACAAGAAGAGAAGTGACAAAGTGCTCAATGTGAATGACATGGTCTTTTTAAAATTACAGCCTCACAGATAAGTGTCTATTAGACAGGGAAGACAAAACAATTTTTCTCCAAAAAGTTTTGGTCCTTTCAAAGTGGTTGAGAAAATTAGACAAGGTGCTTACAAGTTGGAACTGATTGCTCATGCTCAGATACACAATCTCTTCTATGTATCCCAATTAAAACTTTATAAAGGAACTCCACATCTTACTCAAGTGTTAGATCTTCCAAGCTGTAATAAGGAGGGGATTTTGGAAGTAGAACCTATAGCCCTTTTGGACAGGATGACGGTTAAGAAGAAGAATGTTGTTGTGGTATATGGCTTAGTGCAATGGGCAAACGAAACAGAGGAAGGTGCTACATGGGAACCTATGGAAGAGTTGTAACACCCCCAAAATGAGTCGCAACAGAATAATGTCCGAGAGCGTTACTTCATAATACCATTGCCTAAGATATAAGAGAACGACCTCTAATTGTGTCGTTTGAAAAGTAATCTTGTAAAGTTTGGACTCCAATGCACATCAGTTATCTCAAGCATCATATTCACCTGAGAAATTTATAATGCTAAAAGTGTCAACATAAAGTTGGTGAGTTTCTATAGTTTTTGAAAGTGTAATTTTCGATCAAAGATTGTAAAGTATGTATGACCATTTCAACCCTTTAAATAGTCTCAAAAATGTAAGTATAAATGTTGAAATCAAAGATTTGTAAAGTGTGTATGACCATTTCAATCCTTATAATAGTCACAAAAATGTAAGTATGAATGTTGAAATCAAAGATTTGTAAAGTGTGTGCGACCTTTGTAACACATACAATAGTCACGAAGATGAGATTACGATTACACTAAGTTCATGATACTGAGGCTCGGACTTGTAATGTATGCCAATCTTTTCAGGCACTGTAAGTATTCAAGTAAATGTCGTTCAATGCTCCGACATGGTATACGTTCGTTAGTCCAATCCGTCGAACTAGTAAGAGCTACTTACCCGAACGGAGATGTCACGCCCAAATAGATTTATTTTATAACACTCGCGCCTATCAATCGTAATTAACAATTCATGTCACTTAAGCTAATCAGTAATCATTTGAATGAAAGTAAAATCGTTGCGTCCATAAGTGAAAACAAGTAATGTATCCCACCACGAGATATGTAAAAAATTATGTAAACGAGTTTGTAATGAGTATGTAAACAATTTTGTAAACGTGTATGTAAACGAGTAGGTAAACACGTTATGAAATCAAGTATGTAACAATTTGTAAATGCGCATGTATTGTCACCCAAAAAAGTATTAAAGTATATGTAAAACGAGTAAAACGTGGGGCTATAAACTCACCTCTAGTGAATGAATGGATTTTAGAAAAATCACACGAGTGAAACGTCACGCGAAGTCCGAATGCAACCTAATTAATTATAGGTCGTATGAGTATAATATATTTATTATAAATACAACAATATAAGTTATCGAGTTATATCACCACCTAATAGTTTTTGTTTAATTTATAAAAGTTGAAACAATATTTAAATCGTGCTTGTTAATTAAATGTCCAAGTATATGTATCCGTAAAAATATTATATTTGTCCAATAATCGATTATTTGTTAATAACACTTGATTTGATATTTTTATTGTTTATATAATAATATTATATAAATAGTTTAATTATTTTATAAAACAATATTTATAAAGTTAAAAACATATATAAATATTATATAAGTATCACTACATTATTTCTTAATATTTTTATAGCCTAAACGGACCCGAAAACACTCGTAAACCACATTTTAAAATCCTAACAGCTTTGTTGTATTTTTATAAAAGTGCATAAAATTATTTATAAAAGTTTACAACTTTTATAATTTCTAATTAAATATCTATACACTTCTAGTCTCCGAAAACCTGATATTTATAGTAAAACGACCGAACAACTTTGTAGTTTTATACTTTGGTCGAATCGGACCCGGAAGCCCTCAAAATGACCGATTTCAAAGTTCACAGCTTTTTCGCAGCTTTTGTAAAAGCTGTGAAATAATTTGTACTTTTCGAAATCTTTAAAAACTCATATCTTACTCGTTTTAACTCCGTTTTGCGCGTTCTTTATATGTACGAAATCGTGACGAGATAATCTATCAAAATAAAATGTCTACAGATTTTATTAAGATCTGTACAGTAGCAGTAATAGTAAACTGTTATATATAAAAATACTTTTTATATATTTAATCTTGTAAAAATCATACTCCTTCATTATAACTTCGTTTTAACGTTCTTTATATCCACGGTTTCCTATTGAGATGATCTATCATAATAAAATATTTATAGAATTTATAAATTTATGTACAGTCATAGTTTTTATAATTTATTTTTATAAAAACACTCTTTATATATTTAATTACCGTAATCTCGTAAAATTCATAACTCCTTCGTTATAGCTCCGTTTTTCAAGTTCCTTATATATTCGGAATCGTCATGAAATGTACTATTTGAATCTGAGGTTTGTATATTTTATAAAATTCGTATGTTTTCAGAATATACAAACTGTTTGAATTTATACATATATATTTGTTTTTTATAACCTTTAACATAATTAAATTATTACAAATTCACTAATTTAATTAATACAACATATCTTGCATACTTTAGGTCCTCTAATTTATGTATATAATTTCAAGTCCAATATGTCCCAACAAAGTGTCTACAATAATTATTTATCTCAACAATAACTCATATAATTAAACCAACACTTGTAATATATATAATAAAATGTGTTATTGCTTTCTAATACATATTTAACATATTTGTACCATGAACATATGCTTACTTGAATATGTATAACCTTGTATTATTTATAAACTTTATAAAATAATTGCTAGATAGTGAATAAACAAGATAACAAATATGTAAATATGAAAATGAAATGACTATAAATGAGTAGAGTTTATTTTAGACCTTGAATGAATGAATGAGGATAATGAACACAATCTAATCTAGTTTTTCAACCCGAAATCCTTATTAAAACCCTAGTTTTCACCTCTTGAAAACCCTAGATCTTATGAAACCCATGTCTTGAAGTAACCTTGATATATCTTGAATATCAAACCTAATAATATTTGTATGCTTGTATTGTTGTTAAAAATTAAACTATGAATTTTCTTGAGCACTCTAATTGAGCCGTGAGTTACCAAGAGGAACAAAAGAGAAAAGTTTAAGTGTTCTTGCAAATGAATGTGTGTCTAAGTCTTGTACTAAGCCTCTTATTTATAGTGGAAGTAATTCTCAAAACAACTAGCAAAACAAGGGTTAAGAGGTGGTTTAGTGGTATGAGTACAATAGGGTACAAGTGCTATCCTCTTCCCTAGGAGGAGGGGCACGGTTTGGAGAGCAAGAGAGGATAAGGAAGGACAAGTGAACTTGGTTATCTCATGTATAAAGAACTTGGTAGTTAAAGGGAAGGTAGGAAGTAATTAGATGCGACTTTAGTAGGGGTTTAATGAATTTATTCTTGTGTTAACATAAAAGGGGATGGCCAAGATGTTTATTAGAATAGAAATAGTGTAAATTTTATGTATTGGGTATAATAGTGGGTATTTGTTGAAATATAGATGGGTATTGGTGCTTCCGTGTATGCATAATTGTAATTTATTGCGAAACGTAAACGTTTTACGTAACCAATGAAAATAAAATATGAAAAGTTATAAATTATCTTCATAATAATTATATAACACTTACTTGACGTAAACTTTTATATGTTTGATGATGGTTTACGTTGAATGTTGATTTTTAGTTTACGCGATTTAACTTAAAGATGAAAATTAAAAGTAAACGCGTAAATGTTTAAAATAAAAAGTTGGATATTTATTGACGTAAAATGATGTGAAAATGCGGATTGTTATGGTCTCCCCGTGCTAAAAGAATTTCGTCCCGAAATTCAGTTTGAGTTGCCTTCCGGAATGGTGTTGGTGAAGAGGTGTGGGTTTCAATTCTTTGATGGTGGTTAAACTTGCCGGCGGATTGTCCTAGGGTAGCTAACGATGCGTCTTCGACTTTTTGGCTTAAGATGGTGTAAGAGTTTACTTAGTTATTATGATTATTAGCTTGGTTCCTCGTGATAAATGCGTTTTATGAATACACACACAAAATTTTTGTTTTTCAAGAATACCAGTAGAAAATTAATTTTTGATAAGAGTTTTTAAGGTGACTACTTCTCAGTATGGCATGGTCCTTCCTGAATTATACATAGGTGATCAGGCTATGTATATTTGAGGGCTAACGATGCGATGCTCATTTTCGCCAAAATAAGAAAAATAATAGTTTATATGATGAAAGCAATGTAGTTTATTATTTGAGGAGAGTTATTTAAGATACCACCCCTTTTCTTGATACTGGGGGACCTAATCCCAGCCATATCATCTAAAAAAAGAAGGTGGAGATAAAATAACCAGACTTTCTGTATTAAAAAAATAACATTTAAATTACTACACCCACAGATCAAAGAATAGGCTCATATATTATTCGTGGCTAAATACATACCAACAATCACTCACAACCATACACTCAACGTATCATGAACATACATCCAACACTTCCATCTTGCATAGTCACTCATTTACCATCTAACACATCGAATGGAAAAGAATGGTTAAAGATTAAGTGTACACCAAATTAACAACACTTATCTGGATTACTCACTACTCACAACATATTTTCCACTCGGTCCCAACCGATTCGAAAACAATCATCATACGACACATAGATATACACAACATCACATACAGATTTAACTACACATATCGCATCATAGATCAAGACGTCACTACTAACATACTCATGTCTCTACAGACGCGACAAAAACATACTAAAATTTCATGCGATAGCCGTAGATAGAACGCTCTATCGGAGAATAAACAGTAGGCACATTACTGCTATAGCATATTACCATGAGATAAATAACTTTCGGAATCTTGGCTGAGGCAGTAAATCTCTACAATGCGACTCCACAAGGACGTATATAAAGCAACAACAGACTCTTCGACATTTTCCAGCGTGTTGAATTTCGGTTTAAAAGATTAAGTGTACACCCTATTAACACATTATTGGTACTTACTACTTTTCCATCGGCCAATTCGACTTCATAGCAAGTATCTAACTCAACTGGTTCAATATCAATAAGGGTACTAAAATTTGTAGACACAAAACTTTTATCGGCACCCGAATCAAATAAAGCAGTAGCATATCGATTATTGAGTAAGAATGTACCAGTAACGACTTTCGGATCTTGCTGAGCATCCACAGCTCCCAACTTGTAAACAGCTCCACGGTTATTTCCACCTTGTCCATTCTTTTTCAACTTAGGGCAATCTCTCTTTCGGTGACCCTTTTCATTGCAATTAAAACAAGTCACATCTTTTCTGTCGAGGCTCCAACAAGCAGCAGTCTTGTGCCCCAACTTACCACACTTACCACATTTCCAACAATCCCCAGCATGCTTCTTATTCTTGCACTTTGGACAAACTTCGTTGTCATTCGGTGCAACATTGGTCATAGCTCCAGCATTAGCCCTTCTTTGGTTTTGCCGACGATTGTAATCGCGTCGGTTGTCACCACGACCACCACGATCTCCTTCACCTTTCCTCTTTTCACCCTCAGAAACCTCATCAGTCTTGTCTTGTATTATTTGTCCCATGAGCTGATAAGCCATACGGACAGCCTCATCAATATCAGCAGGCTTCGACGATGTCACATCACCACGTATATTCTTCGACAACCCACGAATATACTGCTCCACCTTCACCTGCTCAGGCTCTACCATTCTAGGACACAACAAGGCCAATTCATGGAATCGGTTTGTATACCCATCAATATCAGTCCCTTTTAACTTCAAGTTGTACAATTCTTGCTCCAGCCTTTGCAACACACTTCGAGGACAAAATTCCTCGGTCATCCACTTTCTCACCTCAGTCCATGGAGTACCATTAGCAGCATCAATACCCATGGAAGCAATTCTTCCATTCCACCAAGTCAATGCACGACCTTGGAGAGTAGCAGTTGCAAATTTCACCTTATCCCTTTCCTTGCAATCACTGATTCGAAACACAGATTCTAGTTTCTCAAACCACTGACATAATCCCACGGCACCTTCGGTGCCTTTAAAAGGTTGTGGGTCACACTTCATGAATGTTACGTAAGTACACCTAGTAATTTCGGGCGCGCTGTGCTGGTCCCGTCCAAAACTTCAGTCAACCCAACCGGCCCGGCTCCATACCACCCCGACTCACCCACACCAGCTCCAGCACGTACCATCGCTCCATCCACCACCGCCGGTTTCATGCACCACCAATGTCTGCTCGCGGTCAATTTGCATAAATCTAGTCCGTAGATACGGCAACTTAGTTCCCTAACAACCTCACAGCATACTGCCTCATACTATTGCTTTTGGCGGCATGATTCGTGTTACAAACACAAATCAAATCAATAAATAGTATATCCATTCATGATTTGTATTAATCAGAAGGTGAGGAAGTGGCTTGGATGCTAAAAACTATTGATTTTAAAGGCTTACAATTTAGAAAAATAATGAAAAGAAAGGTACAACAACACAGACATTAGAATTATAACCCAAAGAATAGTCATTTACTATTAATCACAAACAAGTTACAAGTTGCATTGTCATGACATTACATGGCCCATCTATATGCTATACACCGTCAAAATACTAGTTTCTACTAAACTGACATCTGCAGTTTAGTTAGTGATTTACAAAATATACTAACTAATGATAAACTAATCTACTCAAGAGTCACGAGGTGGACCATGTGGCTCGGAAGGTCCCTCAACCCACCAGAAGTAGAGTTCATTCGATTTTTTTTTTTCTTCTCTCGGAAACCTCGGTATCGCTCATCCATCAGATGGCAGATTGTGGAACACCCCAATACAACCAATCCTAAGTAAAACCTCCTTATTCCACACTCGAACACATGAAACCCATCCTCTCATCAATAATCACACTTTATACGAGCCCTACGCCAACTTATTCCTCAAGTCCTTAGCCAAATCTTTTCTTCAATGTGGCATTCGTCCTCGCTCTCCAATTACCGACTTATTGCCTCTATGAAAAGCGATGCTAACGATCTTCGCCAAACCTACAAAGGCTTATGATGCCTGCCAAAAGGGAAAGAATAATGAAATCACTAAAAGCAGGCAAGAACAGCCAGCCTTTTTAACAAATTTTTCCCCCCACCCCTTCGCAAAGCTAAAGAATAGACCGCAGGCTGTTACTTTCGAAGCAAAAGAAGCAGGAATGCTTGTTTTAAATAAACAAATAAACCATGATTCTGTAATATATACATAGTATGGAATAATTACTAATATGAAACTGTAAAAAAGTTTATAATATATCACTATAAGATACAATTTAGCTTCTAAAGCTTTATACAACATAATGACATGTTATTTTGTAAGCAAGTGGTTATTAAGATGGCTTATGCAATCAAAGATTGTATAGTGATTATAACAAGTGTTATTGACAAGTGGAAGATACAAGTAAATTAAAACTAAAGTAAGACCAGTGATTTGTTAGATAATATCATGATATTTGATACATTATATCTTATGCAAACGTAAAAAAAGTTTTATAAAATATAACATATATATACAATTAGGTATTAGAACGCTATTATATAAATTGAAAACATGATTAATTATGTAATGAATAAGTAAAGATTAGAAGCGCTTTAGCAAATCAAAATGCAATGCGGTATTAAGTAGACGGACTAAGCCGACGAGAAAGACTTAGCCAAAATGCACAAAGGCCTAAGTCTAAAGCTAAATAACCTTCAACAAACATAACATCATCGACATGAATGTTGGAATTCGTAGCAGCAAAAGCCAGTGAATATGAAACAAATAAACCATGATTTGTTATATAATATCATATATGATAATTATAATATGAAACTGTAAAAAAGTTTTATAATATATCATATATGATACAAGTTAGGTTTTAAAGCTTTTATACAAATTTTGAACATGTTATTTGTATGACAAGTGTGATTAGAAGGCTTAGCAGATCAAAATTATATAGTGTTATTACAAGTGTTATGACAAGTGTGATTACAAGGTAAATAAAACAAATAAACCATGATTTGTTAGATAATATCATATATGATAATTATAATATGAAACTGTAAAAAAGTTTTATAATATATCATATATGATACAAGTTAGGTTTTAAAGGCTAAACCTTCAACAAAACATAGCATATCACAATGTATGTGTTTACGTATGCAGCAAAGGCAACAGCAGAGGAAGAAGATGCTATAAGAAAATCAAACGAGAAAACAACAAAAAAGAAAATCAAAGAAGCTAAAAGAGAGGCTACAAAGAAGCTAGCTAAAAAGAAACAACCTGAAAAAGATAGAGAGGAAAACGTATCAGACAATGAAGGTAAATTTATATTATATAAACTACTCAACTGATATTATTGAATATCAAATATGATTGTCGATATGCTTATAAACAATTAATGAAAAAAAATGCAGAATATGATGATCAAAGTGATGACGTCGCTAACAAAGAAAAAACCGACGAAGAAGCTGCAAAAAGAAAAGCAGAATTATTAGCTGAACTAAAAGCTATCGAGACAATACTTGAAAAAAAAGCTAAAGATGCAGCAGAAAATGAAGGTACATTTGTTTGTTAAAAAACTACTGTATATCAAATGTGATTAATAATGTGGTTTGTAAATGTAAAGATAATGATGTGAATGTCAAATGAAAATGCAGATGAAGCTAATAATGAAGAGGATGCTGACAACAATGAAGAGAATGCTGATAATGAAGAGGATGCTGAAAACAATGAAGAGGATGATGAAAATGAAGAGGATGCTGACAACAATGAAGAGGATGATGATAATGAAGAGGATGCTGAAAATGAAGAGGATGCTGACAACAATGAAGAGGATGATGATAATGAAGAGGATGCTGACAATGAAGATCAAGCTGATAATGAAGAGAATGTAGATCAAGTTTTTAGAAACATAAAAATGTTGCCATTCTTGAACGCAGCTAAAAGATCAAAGAAGAAAGAAGATGGCAAAGGTACAATTCTAGTCTTTAATATCATACATGATATTAAATGTAAAAGTAAATAACATGCAAAAGATAATATTTTAATTGATAAATCATATATGATATAATATAAACTAACATATTTTTTTATACAGATATCACAAAAACAGTCGAAGAAAAACAACACAAAAAGAAGAGGAAGATGGAGAGAAGTGAAACTGAAGAACCTGAGAAGAAAAAATCAAACCGTCAAAAGAGCACCTACAAAGGGACAATGAAAAAATCTGGAAGCAAAAAAAATCCAATAATTGAAGAATCACCAAAAAGATTCACAAGAGGTGATGCGAAAAGACAGGCTGAATTTGAAAATGTAGACAAGCAAAATGAAGCAGAAGATGATGAAGATGTGAAATCAATATCAAGTGACGATGTAATAGTCGAAACAAAAAAGAAGGGAAGAAAATCAAAAGGCAAAAAGGAAGGGAAAAAGATGAAGAAAGCAGAAGAAGAAACCCAAGTGGAATCAGAGGAGGATGTTTTGTATGAAGGGGTCAATAGTGATGATGAAAGGTTGCCTGTCGGTAAGGCAAAGAAGAAGCAAAAAAGGAAAAAGAAAGCAGAATCTTCGACTTCAAGATCATACCTGATAAAACAAAGCAAGAATGAGATAGGAGGAGTTAGTGCAACAGTATCTGGTTTGTGATTGTTGGCATAGGTTGTTAACATCACGGAGAGTCTTGTGGTTCCTGTTAATTTAATTACATAAACCTATGAATCCACCAATATTATTGTTGACATTTTAAGCAATGTTTTCAGGAGGTAATAGGCACGAGTTTGCCAAGGATGTATAGGATTATGTTTTAGATATGCATGTTAACAGACGTATGTGCTTCATGTTTTGGGAAATCTCATGTTTCTTTTGTATATTATTAAACAAAGAACAAGTAAAGCTATAAGCTTTTAATAATTTGTCTTTATTTTACATTCCATTGTATTTAATTTAAGACGTTTGTGTCGTTCTTATATATATCTTGTGCTGTTGATCTTGAAGTAACATGCCCCGGATCCTTATTCCGCTGCGACCCATACTGGGGGTGTTTTGTTTTACAGATTGGTATCAAGAGCCAAGGTTATAGAGAACCAGGTCAATATATTTTTGCTGGCTATAACCGTTTCAAAACATTGATACTTACAAAAGGGATTGTACGGGGTGATTCATATAAAAATTGTTGCATTAGCTCGGTTGGCTATATACATGCAAAAAAATTGATATACGTGTTTTTAATATATTACGTATATAAGGGATCATTGAGTCTTATATTAATATACTTATATAAGCTATTTGATTTCAGATACTATCATGTCAGATTCTGAGCACTATTCAGTTAACTTACACATCTGTATCTGAGGACGAATTCACACATCGGTTCACCAGGAGTCGATGGACACCACATTATGCCTGAGGTTCCCACCATCGCCGGACTACATACCTGGCCACTGAGGGACCTACCATCACCAGGACTAGTGCCTGGCCCGGAGAGCACAGAGCAGGCACCACCTTCACTATTTACATACTTTTATTACGGAAGCCATGGGTTACCCAGGTGTTCTTACCAGTGGTCGATGAGGTATTCCCAGCTGTGGAGCAGAATGCCTGCTGCTGACGCACTACTCATCCTTCACCAGGGTATTTATCAGAGTCGGTCCTGTAGGAGAACCATAAGAGGAGGATGATAGACGGATCTTGAGGGGAATCAGTCCGCTTATCATGTTGACAGAGGTGGGACTGGGTATGGTGAGGAGTCATCTGATGATGATGATGATGCAGAGGAGGAGCACTTAGCTCCTGCCGACCCTGCAGCTGTTGCTTATTCAGCTGACCAGGACACTTACCTTGCTTATCGCCGTCACGGCCTAGAATGTCCATCGTCCCCAGGCGCCTAGGGCAACGTTCCTCTGCCGGAGGGAAGTTGCTGAGAGATTGTTAGCCTTACCTACTCAATACCATCACCTTCTCTCCATATCATCACCATTCCCCAGATACCCTCTTCTGCCATTACCTAGACCATCCCACCCACCAATGGCCCTAACTTATGTTGAGGGTTCTCAGGTCCAAGTGCTGGGATTAGACGAGAGTGCTACTACCTTCCTGTTCATGAGACTGAGATGCCTGAGATTTGTTTACCACTTCGTAAGAGGCCGCGTCGTACTACTCCTGGTCCTGGATACGAGGTCGGGGAGAGTTCGGCAGCTGGTACTGCTAGGCAGGTTGGACCTGCCACAGCTAGGGCAGACCTTTATGGATTTGCTGATATGTTAGATGCCGCTCCAGGATGCCAGTGCGTCTAAAGATTTTAGGTTATGGTTATTTCGGATACATTGTGGAGGACTTGTGGAGCCATCAGGAGATTGCACCAACCACCCTAGAGGGGGTCAATCAGGAGTTACTGAGTTGGTTACTACTGTTGACTAGGAGGATGAGATCATATATTCTCAGCTGGATGATGCACGATATGACCGAGCTCTACTTAGAGCCCGAGTCAACATGTTGTACAGGGATAGGCCATTCCATAGACGCACTGCCCTTCTGATAGAGGAGGAGGCCAGATTATCTCGTGCCGCTTGGGCACGGTCGATGGATGCTTGCGATCAGGTACATTCTGAGGGCATATCACTTCAGACTACGGTCATGGCTCAGCAGTCCGAGATCACTGAGTTGCAGGCAGCAGACCGTAGGAGACAGTCGGTGATTTCAGATCTGCTGAAAGCAGACTATCGGAGACAGAGACAGTTAGTGGTAGGCATAAAGATAAGTGAAGAAGCCTCAGGCTCAGATGATCGAGCTTCAAGAGGACAGCAGGGACTCTGCTAAGGATCCTGCAGAGCTGAGCTACCAGAGCGAGGCCAGTAGCCAGTTCCTTAGACTGGGTTTTTGACTGTAGCTACTATGCAGTCTGTTAAGTATTATGGGTTATTCCCAGCTAGCAGACTGTATAGATCTTTTGTTTTGTCTAGCTACTCTGTTTAGATCTTTTTGTTCATGTATCGGCTACTTTGTACAGCCTACTAAGTATTACGAGTATATCTCGGCTAGTATGGCTTTAGGTTGTTTCTTTTGTATCGTAACCTAGTAGTTATGATCATTTTGTATTTAAACGAACCATGTATGATTTTCCAAGATATATATAATGGATGGATTATGTTTTATATGAAATCGAATTTATTGTGAATGAATGTCGATTTGTTAATTTCATTACTGTTGTGTATTTCACCATGTGTTGTGATCTCGTTTTATTTTCTTTTGTATACATCGGGTTATGGTTAAAGATTTTTAAATCTAACGGGTATTATGTTTTCTTGTGATTTAAGAAAATGGCACCAACAGGAAGGCCCACAAGGTTAAACCCATGTATAACTCCCCCACCAGTCACAAACACTCATACCGCCACTTCGGTCACCAGTGCCCAACTTCAGGCCATGATCGACGAGGGGTCACCAACTATCAACCTGCTGTTTGTATTGGCAGCAACGTGCTACGACCGAAATGGCTCGATGATAGCCATACCCTCGGGAACAGGCGTGAGCAAGGGAATGAAGCGCTGTTCGGGATGTGGCCCCAACCTATTAAGACTTCATGAAATGTCAACCCTTATTCTTCAGGGGCACAGAAGGAGTGGTCGACTTGACCCAGTGGTTTGAGAGGATGGAAACCATGTTTCGCATAAGTAACTGCACCGTGGAGAATCAAGTGAAGTTTGCCACTTGTACTCTTATAGGAATTGCTCTAACATGGTGGAACTCACATGCTAGGACAGTGACTAATGAGGTTGCATATGCAATGACGTGGTCTGACTTGAAAAAGAAAATGACAACTAAATATTGTCCAAGGAATGAAATCAAGAAGATTGAGGCAGAATTGTAGAACCTAAAAGTAAAAGGCACCGATGTGGTAGCTTACAACCAACGTTTCCAGGAGCTAGCAATGCTGTGTGACAGGATGTTTCCTGAAGAGACTGACAAAAATGAAAGATATGTCGGTGGGATGCACCGACTAATTTTACTCATGGTTTGTGGCAGTCGAAGGCATAAACCATGCAGGAGGGGCTATTGAGATGGCAACTTGAATTGTTGGTAGGAGAAAAAATAACACTTTGCTGAAGTAAGGCATGGGAAAAACAGAGAAGTTTGAAAACACTCCACGAAATAACCAAAACCAAAAACCAAACCAAAAGGCGACACAGGCAGGGCTTATGCAGTGCCTGGGAGGAACGGTGACAAGTAAATTCGTATGATTGAGACTTAACCTCTATGTCCAATGTGTATCTTCAACCATTTACAGTCCTTTTATACCAATACATGACTAATTGCAAGAAGCTTGGCCACCTGGCCATTGGATGTAGGAGCCGGCCTGCTAACTGCAAATAACAAATCAACAAACAACTGCAATAACAATAACAACAACAACCGCAACAACTAATAACAAAAACAACACCGTAAACATCAACAACAAGAGCCCAAGGGGCCAATACCATCCATCGTTTGCTTTGGTAGTGTGGGGCTCCAGGCCACTTCAAGAAGGATGCCCCCAGTGGAAAGAACTAGAATCTGGAAATGGGGTAATGTGTTAGCATGGCTTATGCAGTGGAGTTGCCAGGGCAACACCCATACAACAATCGTTGTTGGTGATGGGTTCGTTTCTCCCTTAAATACACCTATGTGCTTCCTATTTTGTTTGTACTGGTGAGGATAGTAGTTTTGGTCTACTCAATTTAGTACCTTGAATAATATATCCCCCACTACATTAGATCATGGTTAATAACGTTGAATTAGTGATGGTAGAATAATTTGGGGGTTAAATACTGGTATTACATGGGTTGCATGTTTACAATTTTCTAAACCATCGTTTCACGTTAACGAATGGCCTGTAGTAAATGGGTACTTTTGATGTCATAATTGGTTGGACTGGTTGACGAAATACCAAAGCCGTTATTGACTGTGCTAAGATGATTAGTTGTGTATCCCTTTGGGAGCAAATCTTAATTTTTCATGGGAGGACGCGAAAGAGATATAAACGCAGAGGACCTCGATTAATCATCATCTGTTGCACCAAGGAAACGTATCTGCAACTAAGGATGAACGTCTTTTTGGCACTTATTACCATCAAGGGAGATGGAGACAAGTCCAATGAAGAAGCAAATTGCAAGAGTACCAATCGTCAAAATTTCCCCGATAGTATTTCCTGAGGACTTGCCAGGGCTTACACATAAACAGACCAAGTGGAATTCACATCGATCTAGGTACTTGGTGCCAGCACCTGTAGCACGGGCACTTATCGGATTGGCCCCATCGGAAATGAAGAATTGGCGGAATCAACTACAGGGCTTCCGACCAAAGGCTTGTATAAGACCGTTGTTCGTCACCATATGGGAGCTTCAGGTTATTCGTCAAGAAGAAAGATGGTTCGTTAGGATGTGCATAGATTATCGGGAACTAAACAACTCTAAAACGGTGAAGAGTTTCCGCTACCAAGAAATGATGACTTATTCGAATCAACTTCACAGGCTCGAGTGTCTACACGAAGATCGACTAGGTCTAGGTTATCACCATTGAGGGTTCGAGAGGAAGACATCTTCTAAAAACTGCTTCTAGAACTCGAGATGGACATTATGAATTCCAAGTTATGCCGTTTGGTTTTGAACCACGCACTGATTGTGTTTATGGACCTCATGCACCGGGAAGGTGTGCAAAAACCGCTATCTGGAACAAATTCGTAATTGTCTTTATATTGACGATATTTTGAACTATTCCAAGAACAAGCAAGAGCACGAAGAGCATCTGAAGATAATATTGGAGTTGTTGAAGAAAGAGAAGTTGTATGCAAATTTTCCATTGTGATTTTAGATTCCCATAGTACAGTTCTCGTCACGTGATTGATAATGAAGGCCATTCATGTAGATCCAGCCAAGGATCGAATCCGTTACTTAATGATTTGGGCATTCCTAAGACACCAATGGAGATTCGTCAGTTGTTAGGTCTTGTGGGTATTATCGAAATTCCATTGACGGGTTTTCAAAGGATCGCAAACCCAATGACCAAGCTTACTCAAAAGAAGGTAAAGTTGGTGGGGCGAAAAACAAGAAGCAGCGTTCCAATTATTTAAAGCAGGAAGTTATGTAGTGCACAATTTGGCTTTACCCGAAGGAAGTGAAGCTTTTTATCGTATATTGCGGATGTGCTCTCGATCAAGGGTTTGGGCGCTAGTATGTGGTGATGCAAAGGAAAAGGTTATTTCTTATGCATCACGCAGTTTTAAAGTTCAGTGAAGAAAAAACTATACTATCTTTGATCTGGAAACTTTGGTAGCAGTAGTGTTCGCCTCTATAATTTGGAGGCACTATCTGTATGGTACCAAGTGTACGGTGTTCACTGATTCATGAGGTTTACAGCATATTCTAATTCAGATGGAATTGAACATGATGACAAACGTTGATGGTATAGAGTTGTCTTAGTATTACGGATTGCGATATTCGTTATAACCAAAGGGGAAGGCAATGTCGTTGTGTGCTTGGGCAGGAAAGAACCGGGAACCACCGTTAGAGTTTAAGCTTTTGTCATGACTATTAGCCTTGGATCTTCCTAAGCAAATCTTTGAAATGCTCTCAGACTGAAGATCGAAACAGAGGGAATCATCAGAGTGAGGATGTTGGAGGTATGCTGATTGAAAATGCTAAATTTCCAGAGGCACTTAGAATGGAAAAGTTGGAACCTCGTACGGATGGAACCCTATGCCTCAATGGCAGGAGTTGGTTACCTTGTTATGGCAATTTACGGACTGTGATCATGCACGAGTCCCACAAATCAAAGTATTCTATCCATCCAGGTTCCGAGAAAATGTATCAAGACGTAAAGAAGCTATATTGGTTGTCCAATATGAAAGCTGACATCGCCACCTATGTTAGCAAGTGCTTGACCTGTGCTAAGGTCAAGGCTGAACATCAGAGACAATCGGGTTTGTTGGTACAACCCGAGATACCTCAATGGAAGTGGGACAATATCACGATGGATTTTGTCACAAAGCTTCCTAAGTCATACTCAAGGGTTATGACACCATTTGGGTAATCGTTGACCGTCTTACAAAGTCCGCAATCTTTATACCCATGAAAGAAACTGACCCTCTGGAGAAACTAGCGAGAATGTACCTAAAGGAAGTAGTAACAAGGCATGGAATACCGGTCTCGATTATTTGTGATCGGACTAGGTTCGCGATCAAATTTCTGGAGGTCACTTCAAAAAGCTTTAGGTACAAGTTTAGATATGAGTACGGCATATCATCCGCAAACTGACGGGCAAAGCGAGAGAACCATTCAAACTCTCGAAGATATGCTTAGAGCTTGTGTGATCGACTTTGGAAATGGTTGGGTTAAACATTTGCCATTGGTCGAGTTTTCATACAATAACAGTTATCATGCTAGCATTAAGGCTGCACCCTTTGAGTGCATATAGGTAGAAAAATGTCGTACGCTCTGTTTGTTGGGTTGATAGGTTGGTGAAAGTTCAAACTCACCGGTCCAGAGATAGTTCAAGAGACGACCGAGAAAATCATTCAAGTTAAGCAAAGGATGCAAGCCGCTCGTGATAGGCAAAAGAGCTACGCTGATTTGAAGCGTAAACCGATGGAGTTTGAGGTTGGAGATAAAGTGATGCTCAAGGTTTCGCCTTGGAAAGGGGTAGTACGTTTTGGCAAACGAGGGAAATTAAATCCCAGGTTTGTTGGACCTTCAAGGTAATAAAAAGGGTTGGAGACGTTGCATACAAGCTCGAGCTCTGAGGATCTGAGGGGGGGGGGCAGAGTTCATAATAATTTCACGTTTTTGTCCAACTTTAAATAAGTGTCATGCGACGAACCCTTAGCCGTTCCTTGGATGGACTTCATTTGATTGACAAGCTTCATTTGTCGAGGAACCTATAGGATCATAGATGTGAAGTTAAATGGTTGATGCGAAGCGTATCCTCTTTAGTCAAGGTTCAATGGAACTCCAAGAGAGGGCAGAGTTTACATGGGAACGCGTTGATCATTCCTAGAAGAAATACCCAATTTTGTTCTCTCAAAGAAGGGGGGGGGGGGGGCCCGGGTCGGTCATAGTGCTTACGTTCTTAAGCCTTGAGACAAGCTCAGCTAACCGTGGGGACTATAAACTCGTTTTTTATGTCAATTGTATGGTAACATTATTTAATCACTAATTATTTTTTGGGTTGTACGCATTTGCTTTTAATTCGTATAATCGTTAAGCTAAATCGCGTAAACTGGAAAATAATACTACCAATGTAAACGGGCACATTAAACATTTAAATGTTTACATCAAGCAAGTGTTCATTTGATTATTATGAGGATAATTAATTAACCTTTATTAATTTTTTTTGTTTATAGCTACGTTTGCTTTAGTTTCGCATTAAAAACGTTTCGGCATTCCTGGGATGCATCCAAAACCTAACTATCGCTTAAACAATACCACGATTATACCCAATACCCTAAAATAAATTCCAAAAATATCATCAATTATAGTTCATTGTGGCCGAAAAATTTTGAGGTAGAACCAAGATTATTAAAACTTGTCATATATCTGATATTAGAAAGATCTAGGGAACAAACTCTTACACCATGAACAAATTGACTTCTTAACCTTGTGCAAGGGTTAGAAAGTAACCATGGTTAGGTTAGTTAGATATTTTGACTATAAATAGCATGCATGCACTCTTCCTTTCTTAAACACTTAACCAAAAATCACAAAAATCCTTCCTTTGTTCTCTTATAGCTCACAGCATTATAAGCTCATATAATTAAACCATACAAAATTTTTTACAATCTCATACAACCCTTTCACATCATCTAAGGCATAACTAAGGTGTTTGCAAGCATTTGGTTCATCATTTGGCAATATTAAGGAAGAAATGGAAGATTAGGGTTTTCATAACCCTTTTTTAGGGTTTTTAAAGCTTGTAAGCTTTGGTTTTGAATCTAAACACGGGTTTAGAACTTATTTCTCATCTCTTACATCATCTCTAAGGTCTTCTTAATTCCTTTATACTTTTATTTCTTATGATTTTATGTGTTATATGTTAATTATGGCTATAATCACCACTAAGGACTTTTAAATATGTAAAATGAGTTTTCACTAATGTTTATCGATTTATGCACTTATTCTTATGTCATATGGTCATATATATCATGGAGAAATGGATCTATAAATATGTTAACATGTTGTTTAAGTATAAACATGTTTAAGTGAAAATTAGGGTTTTAATGTTACTTAATATAATTACAAATGAAAGTAATGAAATAAATTGTTAAAACTTGTTACAATGACTTTACAAGGACTATGGATGAACTTGGACATTATTATAAGTACCACATATGTAAAATATGGTTATAAGAGTTTTTATAGTAAACTACTAAATTAATTAATACATAAAACAAGGTTTTTATAAAGATATACACATTTAATAAATGGGGCTGTTTAAATCGAATTCCTATACAGTAGCTTTTGACTTATATACAAAAATTTAATACGTCTCGTGACGATTAAAAATGATAAGAAACTCGAAAAACCAATTTATAAAAAAAAAGATACGTTAATTACGAGTTTACGACTATAAATACTTTTATAAAACTATTTTTATAAAAGTTACTATTCATTACAGCAACTTTCATTTTTAAAACATCTAATATATGATATAACTTTTAATTACGAGATCGTACTCGAAAGAATCGCTAAAATAAAAACGGAATATAACGATAAACTTCGACATTTTCGATAATTAAGTTTTAAAAGTAATTTTTTAAAACTTTTATGATCAGTTAAAAGTAACTATATCAGACAGACCAACCTTGTAAAAATATAATACCTCTTTAATAACAAAGACTGTACTCGAGGAATCATAAATGGGATTAAAACGAATAAGTTATTACGATTACAAGTTTACGCTAATTAAAACTAAAAACGACAAACGAGCTGTTGTGAATAGTAAAAACACTATTCATTGCAGAAAATCAAAAAACATTGAAAATGTAATCTTTTGATCACTCGTCTTACTTCGAGGAGTGGACGTAAGAACGCGAGCAACGGGCTTATAAACGACCTATTAGGTATATTTACAAAAATTATATTTATTAAACGTATTTCAACTTTATTAATTATTCATTTTTAATAAACGATTAGTCGGTGATTATGTAGATAAATATTGAGTGTTTATCAAATTCTTTAATACTAGGGGGTTTTCATAATGTAGGCTCTTCGGATGGTTGTATGACGAGTTGTTGGATTTTCGATTTAAAGTGTCCTTACTCCTCGTTTACAGTCATGTCATACATCCTTATATTATGTTAGCCCGAAGATAGTACGATTGTAACAACTATAAGATTATATTCAATATTATTAATTAAAAGTACTCATGGTACTCTATACGTCTTAATTTAAATAGGTTGCATTTATCGTCTCGCGTGCGTTTTATCTGTGTTTATTTGGTACTATCTGTACTCAAGGTGAGTTATTTGCCTCACTTTTTAAGGCTGTTTTACTGATTTTACTATTATTCGGGTGAGAACATGCTTTGATTTTTATAAAAACCAAAAGCACGTCGACATTCTCCAAATCATGATAGTAACTCCCTTTTCTCTTTTCCACGATTTTATTCTTGGGATTTTTGAGAAGAGCATTCTCAGTTTGCAGTACCCATACTTAGCCTCCATGATCTCGAATAGCATAAGGCTTTTGGGTAATAGTCCCAACAGTAGCCTCGGGTGCAACATCGACCTCCTCGTCCTCTGACTCAAAATTGGATGACACAGAATCAGATGACACATCTCCAGGTGACGGGGTTTTGTCACCCTCCACCTCATAAGGAAATATCAACTCAGCATCATCCTCGAGCTCAATATCAACATCTTCTTCGGGTTCTTCCTTGGGTTCCTCCTCGGGTTCTTCCTCGGGATCTTCTTCAGGATCTTCTTCGTCATAATCAACCAAATCAATATCATCGGGAATGTCAACCAATTCGTTGAGATCATGGATATCCACAACTTGGTTCGGCTCGGGAACAACTGGTTTACTTCGGGAATAGCTTTGTTCGGCTCGTTAAAATGATTAGGGTTCTCCATGACAATCTGCGTCGTATATATATCTCGTATTAGCATTAAATAATTACATAATTAACATTTATATTCAAATAAATGAAAATTCCATATTATAACATATATATTTTTCCATATATATATATATCGATAAATAAATCCTTCTCATTCTTGTCCATCGATAATTCAGAGATTTCGCTTGCACAGTTATAGTTAAAAGATTTTAAAAATCCTTTCGTTCATTTTTTTTTGAAAATATTTTGTTCTCTATAACTTAAGCTCTTGATACCAATCTGTAACACCCTTATTTTTCATATCTCAGCGGAAATGTCATTTGGGGTGCTACGTCATAATATAACAACTCAAGCATAGAAAATGACTCGAAAAGAGACGTTTTTAAATACATTCATTCGAAATAAAAGTTTACATCATAGGTCCCAAATTGTTTCATAATTCAT
Source organism: Tanacetum coccineum (assembly GCA_026074375.1). NCBI lineage: Eukaryota > Viridiplantae > Streptophyta > Magnoliopsida > Asterales > Asteraceae > Tanacetum > Tanacetum coccineum. Next base: position 21,047 of record BQNB010011521.1, read on the forward strand.
ACAACATTTTTGCAAATCATCTTCGAATGACTTATATTTAATGGGCCTTCAAAATATTTATTTCATTAGCTTCTCCAAAATCTCCATCGCCGAATTACCTTCAAGGACCTGAGATAAAACATGCTAAAAGTCAACAATAATGTTGAGTGAATCCATAGAGTTTATATATATAAACAATAAAATTTTCCAAACCACAAGTATCTTTTCTCAAAATTTATCAGGCATTACGATGTGGGATCAGACAAAGTTATAGGGGGATTATTATAAGCCTCATGACATTGAACGTTATCATATAATAAAATGCCCACTATAACACCCTCGACTATGACAGCAATTCTGTCTATATCGCATCTGCAGGTGTCATTTCTCGACCAGACTGACGATAGCAGTCGTCACGGATTAGAGTATGGCAACCTCCAAATAGTCTATATCAATGTTTAACGCCATTACCATTACCCGGTAGTTAACAATTCATGTTTCCGTGGCGTCTTTTATCTCAGCGAGTTAAGCTAACTTTTAATAATCAAGGCTACTAGCATACATTCGGGTACCATGTGTTCTAATTTTTAAACAAAGACTGTTATCCCCCTCACGGGTTTATAAAAACAATTAAGAATTAAAAATGTGAGGCCTATGAACTTCATAGTGATGTCGAAGAGAATAGCGATATGAATATCTCGAAACTTCGGGGTTGCGCGTCAATCAAACCAAGACTTATACAAATGTAGGGTCTTAGGTTTCTAGTCGATAAAAATTAATGATAATTCATAAATTAAATAAGTATATGTATACATGTAGTTTATTTGTTGTTCTTGCTTCGAGCATATATTATTTCACACTTACAGTTTTCTAGGTTTTTAACTTGTTTTTATCAGCCATTTTACTAGTATTGGCTAAATTAGTCAAAAAAACCCAATATGTCCATTAAGCAAACCCCATTAACAGTTGTTTCCTATATTGATATTATTTACTCAAAGACCAGGTCCAGCCCACTTTAAGTAAGGTCCAAAGTGGTTTGGGACTGCCCTCTCTCGCCGCCCACCGTCCCTGGCCACTCTCTGCTCTCGCTCACTATTTTGTTTCATTGGCATAGTGGTCCAATCAAGGCCTTATGGCCGATGTAAGCTTTTTAAAGGATTTGTTATTTAAATTTTTCGGGTTCTCGAGGTCGGGATACTTTTATTATCAGTATGTTAGTATTTTAAAACTCCCAAGAAGTGGGTCCTTACCACCTCGGGTTTTAGTTACAAAAATCGCTTTACATAGTATAGTGTTCGGGTAGTAGTAAATTTTGTATACTTTTATGTTTACGAAAATAGTCATAATTTATAAACCGTAAATGGTATAATTGATATATTTATATGCTTGGATTCATAATTAAGTGTACTTTACAGATTCAAAGTCATTTCTATACCTCTTTTAATATTACTTATACATATGGGTATATTACTACCTAATGGTCAAGTTACTAATTAGGACTGAAATTTCACTTTCATCATTTTTGATGCCATTTACAAACCATAAAGAGTTGGTTGACTATCCAACTGATTTAGAATCTACATGACTTTAGCTACAACCCATAGTTTTCACTTTTTAATTAATTCAGCCTGTAAATATTACTTTTTACATAATCTATACAGCAAGGTGGATTTGACTAGTTTTAGTGTTTTGACCATAACTCATTCATTATTTACTTTCTTAGAATCATCCAATTTGCCCAATATACATAAGAGATTTATCTATGATCTCATATCATCAAATCAATCCTCAAACCTACTGAGTTTTATAGAATCTACTGTTCATTACAGCTCATAATTTTGATGATCTTTTCACTTGTTTTAGATGACTATTTTAGCTATAATTAACCTAGATCTATACATGCATGGCCATTTTTATTACTTGATCATCAAATATCATACACGTACATATACATTTGAAAAATCAAAATAAAACATAAACAAAACTCATGAGATTTTACCACAATAAAATGAAGATGATGATCTAATGATCAAAAATATACAAGACTTCAATCTTCAAACTTGATCTTCACCCAAAATAATTTTTGATCACCATTTTTCTTTACCCAAAATGACTTGATAAAAACTTGTATAACTTCAGCCCTAAATTGTATATAACCCTTCTTGAAAACCCTTTTAATCACCTCTAAAATACAATAACCATACTAGGAAATCATTTTAACTTGAGTGCTTAATATTTGATCTTCAAAATTTGTATAGAATTGGTGTTTTTGGTGAGCTAGGTGGCGTCTAAGGGTGCTAGGGAGAGAGCAAATTCAGATTTTGAGTTGTAATGTGTGTGTTTTAGTTGGTCAAAGTGGCCTTTTATATGTTTTGAACATGCATTACATGCATTTGACTAGGACAAGTGTCCTAGTCTTTGCTTCATCTTGTGACACGCCACAAGGAGTGGTGTTCTTACCACATTTGAGTTTTATTAATAATAATTTTAGTGTTTAGGGTATAAATTTTAAGATAGGTAGGTAGTTTTGAGGCTAACGGGTATCAACGATAAATATTCCGAGAGTTAAGGCGGAACCACGAAGTAAAAACGAACAAAGTAAAAATATTTCTACATTAATTGGGATACTTTTCTGAAAATTTTAGATTACGTACGGTACAAGACGGATAATAATTATAAACATTGCTCGTAAAGATTTTACGTAAAATACGAAAAATGCGCGTAACACGAAAAATAAAAACGAATGTAATAAAATTATTTCTATGGCATTTTGAAAATATAAGCGTCGATGCTTAACGTAGAATTTGCCGGTTCTTTGTAAACGTCACGTAAATTACAAATGTAAGCCCTAATTCTCCCGGTTAGTCGTGAGTTCATATCTCAACATAAAAATGAAAAATATAATTAATACTCGAGAATAAAATAACGACCTGAAATTGACGGATTGTCACACTATGCATTATTTATGAACTAACAATAAAATGCTCATTTCGTCAAACTAATGTTATGTTAAAAAAAATCTTATACGGTATAAATGATATAGTTTATAAGGTAGCAAAATAGTTCGTAGTAATGAAAACAAGATAGTTTATATAACGACATAAGATATTTTGTAAGATAACGGGGAAATGTTTTATGAGGCGATAACATAATAGTTTACGAGAAAGTTACGTGACGGTTTATAATGTAATGGTAACAAATGGTTTACGAGTTGACAACCCAACAGTTCATAAAGTGGCAACATAATGGTTTATAAAAGACACGAAGTAGTTCATAAGATGATGACGACATATTTCATAAATTGACAACGAAATAGTTTATAAATGACAACGAAATAATTCATGAGGTGGCACCAAAATAGTTTGTAAGATGACTGCAAAGTAATTTATAATAAGATAGCAAAAGAGTTTATAATTAACCGTAAAATAGGTTATAAGATGAAAATGAGTTAGTTCATTAATTGATAGTCTGATAAGTTATGAGATAATAGTAGGATAATTATAAAATGTTGACAAGACAGTTTATGGAATGATATCAAAATATTTTATAAGGTGTTAAAATAAACAAGAAACTATCAGCAAACGGTTTGTAAACTGGTGGTAAAACAGTTTATAATGCATCAACTATGTTTATAAGATGACACTAAAATAGTTCATAGGATACCTTCTAGTTAGTTTATAACAGTAAGACAGTTTATATAATAATAGTGAAATGGGTTGTACGAAAGTAATAGACTCAAGGAGTAGCTTACATACATTTACTAGAGAATTGAAGTGTAACTGACAAAGTCCTCATGACACAAATTGAGCAAAGGATTTAGGGAAATCCACACAATACATGAAATTCACAGGAAAGTACTAGTGCAAAACTCTTAGAGATTACAGCCTAAGTCTACTTAGGTTTCACTAGATATGGAAAAAATCTCTCCTTAAACATCAGCATTATCTTTGACAACATTAGAGTTCTAACGAGTTTTACCCTCCTAAATACGGTTCGCAAGGTTCAGATATCTAATTTTCCATTACGGCCTCTAAGTTGATTATCAAAACGGATGTCTTATAATTTCTACTTACATGGCTAACTCTCTTGTAGTTATTGCACTTCATAGTGCATGGTCCAGTGTGGTGCAACTTACGTTTGTTATAGGAGGGAAATTTTGCTACTTATGCTTTCTTGTAATTTGGTTTAGCAATGTAAGTTCTCATGGCCTTTTGTCATTTATTTTGTTGTTGGCATTCCTTACCACCTTAGTTTCCTAACGTACGACCTAATCTATTTAATCGTGATCCATGTAGATCATTTCCTCATAGACAGTATTAGCTTCGATAGCATTAGCAATTCGTTGGGTTACAATACACTCGATCCTCGTGGAACTCATTCCTTGTCTTGTCGTTGGTATTTACTTCAAATTCAAACGGGGTAAAGAAAATGAAATAAGTCAATTTCAAAAGTTGTGTTTCCAAAATGGGATGTTATGAGGGGATAGGTTAAAGTTGTGTGTGAATTAATCGGCATGCTCCTAGGAGTTACGAGAAGTATGAGAAGTTGAGACATAACGAGATGACGTAGTTGTTTCAATAGTATGGGACAGGTGTTCAAAGTCATCTTCATAGTCGAATAATAGGATAGTCAGTGGGGTCAACAGACTGTAACGAATTTCAAGTTAAGAAAATCAATATAATGTAAAGTCATGAAGAGTTTTAAAGATCATCGTAATTATTCATGATGTTTTAGAAGTAAATGAGACCATTGTGTCACTCATAATGTCTTAGAGAAGTTTAGAGACCATTGTGTCACTCACAACTATTTGTAGATTCAAGCTCCATGTCTTTTAGATTAAAGTTTCTCAAAGCAAAGCTCTGATACCACTTGTTGATCCCAAACCTAGATTGATTCTTTAGGTTGTCTAAGGTTAAATTACCTTGGATAAATCCAAAATAACTTGTTGTAGAAACTTTGTATGTATATTAAAGTGTATGCAGAATCTACACCTTAATACTCGCCTAACCCCTCCTTATAGACTAAGGAGTCCTAGTCGCTTACAAGACATTCCTAAGATATCTTAATCTTTCTAAACATAACGTAATCTCTAAAATAAATACATTATGTATAGCGTGTACATAAATAGCCAATACTTATCTTCACAAGTATTCTTGGATCGTCCAAACCAATCTTTTATCTCTCTTTAATTCAGTCTTTATCCCGCTTGACAGTGAAATTCTTCAAACAGTTGTAATCCCTTCCGACCAGCAGCACTAATAACCATAAGCATAGTAACATTAGTACTAAGCATACTAATCATACACTAACGTAGTAACTTGTAATAGCAGTCTAACCTTTACTACTAGCAGCAACTAACTAACTTGCTTAGCTATTTAGTCTTCAACACTGAGCAGTCTTAACTTCAACTAACAGCAGTAACTTTATGCTATCAGTACTAAATTATACTAACAGTAGTAACTAGCAGTGGTAACCTGGAAAGCTTTGTTGGTAGAAGAGTAAGAGAAGGAGACTACAGACATCTGCATAGAACCGAATGATCACATCCTCTCTGCAATCAAGGTCCATCTCTTATGGGGTATATTTATATATGTTGTTGTAAATCTGTACAATAATATACCGTAGTGTTAATATGATAATGGTGAAAGTACAAGACTGTATTTCCTAAGTTTTGTGTCAAATTTTGAAACCAATTAAACAAACGCATCTACTGACCATGAACTATGTCCTCACAGAATTGAGGGAAGCATATATCGATCCAATATCCGCTTGTATTTAATCAGAACCACATTTCATCCTAAATTTTCTACACATATTTAAATCAATTGAGATCCTAAATCTCAAAGGGTTTGAAATTTTTGATCAGGGGAGAGAATGTGATTTAAATATTAAATCTGATAAAAATGTGATCTATTAAGACTCAAGCAGGTACTCCTCCTTCCACGTGCCAAACAATTTCAAATATCGACGCACATGTTGAGGGGGAGCAGTTTCATCAATCAAAACAATCAAGGTACTAATGCTTTGATGTTTACATCACCCGTACCTTGATTGATTTTCAAATGGTTTTATGGCAAAGAGAACAATACCAAAAGACCGACCTTGTATTTACTTTATCGAAGTTATAAGGATGGTATGGTTAGGTACATGTTCCCATGATCCTGCTAGAGCCGGAGGGATCTACCCAGGGACAATCCACTAGTTAGTGTAGAAGTCCTTAGGTATTATTACAAAAGGAGTAATGTGAGAATAAGGGAATAGTGAGCGACTGAATGGGACTAGTACTGGAACATACCCAACAAGGACAACTAGTAATGGAAGTCTCGGTAAGCACTGAAGGGGTTGCAGAATGAAAAAAGAATTTAAATAAAGGGTGAACAAGAAAGCAGCCCTCCTTAAACATTAGGCAGAAACCGGGTCAATTCATATGCTGTCAAAATCACATGGTATTTGCTGACATTGAAGACAAGTATCATGGACCCAGTGATACGCTGCACAACCCTCCCTAGGCACTTAAGATCCCTCAAAGGATTCTTGTTTCATTTCTCACGGAGATCAATACATTTCTATCGTCTCTCTCACTCCGAGTTAGACGATATTAAAAAGGTGGCAGTCTGCTCCAGCCTCCGACTACCTAAAACCAAAAATGCACTATTGAGTCTAGAGCCATAAGATCATCCATATATCTCGCTAGGACATTAATTCAACTTACATTTTTTATTCACACACTGTGAATAACAAGTAATTTCTTAAAGATCCCTACCATAATCCTATGTGGAAATTGCAGACAACATCCGAGGATAACGTAGTATTCACCGTGAAGATGGAAATCCTGCTAGAGCCAACATCAAACAAGATCTTAGTAGGTGACTTGTAAGATTCTTCTAAGGATCAAACTTGTGACAACTGGAAAGCAACAATGGTGCAATTCAATCTGAATTAAACTTGTTCCAGCAAATGAATTGACGGATGCTTTTGGAAAACCTTTCGATGTGCTCAACAACTGGTTTTCGAGCACATTGATTGTGTATAATTTTCAAAACAAAAGTATTTCTAATGAAAATTGATTTTTTCTCTTAAAACTTTCGATGTGTCATAAAAAAACTCTTTCCTGAGTGACACGCGACTGATTTTCAAATCAATTTCTCATTAATCAGTGGGTTTTAATCCACCGGTTCACTCATTCCGTGCTTTGTCTACTTTGAGACACTCCAGTTTGAGAACGGCTAGTGCAGCTGCGAAACCCTATCAAGGAGATTCTTAGGAATTCTACCTTATAATAGGCAGTACTTGTACTGAAAAATAGGGAATCGTGGTTCTTGCAACCTCATTCAACAAAGGTGAACAAAGACACCTTCGTTTGTTTATTACTAACTTATATTTGCAGGAATCCCGACGGTTGCAGCTATTGGCCAATGAGATGTCAATTAACAACCCAATGCTCACACCTCAAACTCATTATCAAAGACATGATGATAGCTGAAAGACCTACAACACAGCTTCCGCAACTCTGATGCCGGCTATTATGATTCAGAAAAGTGTGAGCATGCGGGTCCGAAGGTCACAACATCACAAGGAGGCTATACTCCACAACAAGGATAATTAAGAGATTTACTATAGATGATGATCTCAAAGAAAGCTCAAAGATCACACAAGTCTAAGGAACAAAGCTCAATGATCACTACTTGCAGTACATAGACTGATCTTCAAGAATCAAAAGACTACGAGCCAAAGTCAAAGATCAACTCATAGAATGCTAGGATTTAATTTGTAACCTTTGGGATGACCTCCTTTAGGGGGAGATTGTTAGAATTATGAAAAAGACTCGGTCACCCCGTGCATCGTATAGAATAGCATAGCTCGTAGTCCGGTAGTTATCGTAAGACTTATAGAATTGGGCCGGGTCTTTTTCCTACATGTAAGCCCACTCCATAGCCCGTTAGGGGCATCCATAACATTGTATTTATACCCCTTTCCAGCCATGGGAAGGGGTTGGTGGTTTATTCTATCATACACACACATAAGGTGTATTTTCTCTCACTAGAACTCACTTTCTCTCTCTAAGATAAATTGGCCAACCCCTAGATCATTCATTGTGTTATGATATCCAATATACTACATTTATACATAATTTAAAAGATTGAATTTTTAAATTAGGGTTTTGTTATAATTTTTGGGTTTGCATTACTTTTTGGATTTTTTGTTTTAGCATTGCTTTACGTTATGGGGTTTGTTATCATGTTATATGAGGACGGTGATTACTTTATGATGAGTTTTTTTATACATTTTAATGGTTAGGGTTGTTTGTGAGTTGCGTGTATGCTGCCTATTTGCTTAAAAATGGATGTTGCCATGGCATGCCAGCCTTGTTAAGCTTATAGTATTTGCTTTCGGGGTATACGTGTCGCCTTTTTGCTACGTATACGACATAAATTTGTGTACCTTTTAAAAAAAATTGGCGAATACTAATCATGGCATACATTCTTGAATGGATGTTGTATTCGCCCGACATAATTTGGTGATTACTTGAATGGATGTGCCTTTTAAAAAAATGCGGGGTATACGTGATCACTTTCTTGGCGGGGTAATCGGATTTTGTTTATGGTTGCAGCCAGATGTGGTGGTTGGTTTAAGTTTTATAGAAAATCGGATGTTGTTATGGCATGATAGGCTTGCTGAGCTTGCATACATGGTAGGCATGTCATGGTGAGTTATAGGGATGAGCAAAAGAACCAAAGAACCATATCGGGAACTGAGAACTGGACCGGAACCAAGAAGAACCGAATTGGACCAAAACCGTAGGTTTTGGTTCTAGTTCTTGAGTTTGAGACTTTTTGGTTCTTGGTTCGGTTCGGTTCCATCGGTTCTCGATTCCGGAACCAAATACCTAATAATTCTAAAAACATGTAACTTTTTTATTTCCCGTAATCAAATCATACGTACTATAACAAAACCCTACTTAACATAACCCTACTACCCTACTTCAGACAAAACCATGCCAAACACCCAAACCTTCATCTTTAATTTATTGAAACATAAACAACTATCATCATTATCAAGCATCCGAAGCAGGATTTGTGATGATTGATATTGCCGAAGAAGAAAGTTTGTACCTATAATCAATTTATGGTTGTGGTTTGTTTGGTAGTCTTGCGCCATTATTGGGGACTTAGACTTTGACTTATATAGTATATGTTTTTTGTTAACCCTTACTGATATATTTCCCAATGGCCTAATCCATACTCCTGATTAAGCCCTTAGCCTAATGTTTTTCTTACAACCCGAATAAAGACCCTCTTCGGATGTTTACACTTGGTGCTTACACCACGTCGGTGTAGCTTTTTTCTTGTACAAGCCTATGGTAATAAATTTAGTCAAGACCAAACTATGAGTGTGATTTTTCTTATATCTCCACCCTTCACCCGCTCCCCCCCCCCTTCCCCCCCACCCCCCCGTTCCCCCCTTTTTCCCCCCTTCCCCCCCCCCCACCCCATCACCTAAAATAATGAGTGTTGAGTGAATTATACTTCATACCATTTTGGTAGTCATTGGACATGTTTATCATGCGAGAACACTTTGGGGTATTGTCAAATATCGTAGTTTTTCACCAAAAAGCTTAAACGATGAAATCTTATCTAGTACTTGGTACTTGGTAGATTTGCATCTCATTTTTCTAATCATTCTTAGCACCATGTGGATTTTATTTTTTAATTTAGGATTAGGCTTGTAGGCAGCAACGGCGAAGTGTGGGGGAATTTGATATCGCTCAAATTGGAGTATGTTTTTAGAGCGTTATCCGATTTTATGCTAATATTCGGATTAAACTAACATGGTTTCTAGCTTATATTTGTACAAAGGTTATGTTTTGTGTTTGTAGTAAGGCCAAGAGTTAAGGAAAGTGAAGAAAAGGACAAATAAATAATGAATAAATGAAGAGGTGTGCAATGTATGAAAGATATTCCCGCCAGTATAAGTTTCAGGATCATAATCAAGAGGGAGAAAAAAAGTATGAAATAATGTTCTACGCATAAAGGAAGAAGCAAAGGACAAAAAAATGACGCGCGAGGAAACATTTGCAATGGCAAGGGCATTGGGTCATCAGAGGATTGCTAATGCCGCGTGGAATCTCCTCTAGCCGCCGCCTAAAATTGAAATGCACTTACTGTTCATTAACTTCCCATGTCTGTCATTGCCCTCTTGTACTCATTGTTCACTTACACTTTTATGAGCCCTTAGTCCCTAAGTTATAGTCCCCTTAATGACTTAAGTAGAACCTTGAGCTAAATACACCTATTTTGGTAGTTCTTGGCACCATATTAACACCAATTTTCACCAAAAGATAGAAAACTCTCTCCTTCCACCACAATGACAAAATTTCACCATTACTCTATCACTCCCAAAAGACCAAAGGACCTCTACCAATTGTAATCTTAGAGGCTTGGGGATTGGTCTAAATCCTTCCATTACCTATTGTAATCTTACTTTAGTAATCCACTTTTATATTTAAAGATGTTTTTTATTGCCATGTTTGTTGAGAATTTGTGTTTGGTTGAAAATGATATGGAATAGTTTGTTTTACTTGTTCGGAACGATACGAACTATTAAAATGGATTGTTTGGACTTTTAGTGATGTTGAAATATCGATTTTTCTTATGAGTTTGTATTAATTGAAACTTGTCTGATTCTCTTGTTGATAAATCATGATTAGATTTATAGGTTGAAAGGATTTCTAATTGTGATTTGTTCTAAATTATTGGCGTGCAAATATGTTTGGTATTTCATGATTGACAAGCATGAATATACAAGTTAAAAAGACTAGTAACGGTTGATTGAAGAGTATAGGTCTAAAGGTCTATTATGAACAAATTAGTTAAATTTTATTTCTTATAAATGGTGCGTAACAACTTGGTTTTATAATCACGTTCAAAGATTGAAAGGGTGCATTGATGTGAACCATTTTATATGCAATTTCATGATATGACCATTTGATTGGAATTGTATGATTTAGATTTTATATGTCGTTGCTATTTGTTAAACCAAACATTTGAACAATCCATTGAATTAGGGATCTAGTTCCGAACAAGTGTTTCTAATTATTGATTGCAAGCTTGCTTATTTCATTCTTATTAAATGTTTTATAGTATTTTGGATTGTGACAACCAATTTACTTTTTGCACATGTTCTTTAAAATTAATTCTTCACAATTGAAAACATCAAATCCCTCGAACGACCTCAGCTTACCTACCCAAACCTACTACACACGGACGGATCATACTTGCCCGTATGTGTTCTTAGCTTAACTGGTAACCCTTGTTATAAATTTATAATTCGTAATGCGAGACACATCAACTCCAAATAATCATTTCCTAAACCATTCCATAATCATCATTGCCCATATCTTTTCTCTCTTATGGCAATGTGATTATCCACCCAATCAATCTTTTGATTATCATCCTTATCATCCTCATCACTTAAACCTTCCTCACTACAAAGCTTATACCTTCCTCGCTTATACCTTTACAAAACACACCCATATAGGACAACTCACATTCTCTTACAACATTGTATTTGTTGTACTTCTTATCCCCTAACATTCCAACATAATTCCCTATACATCACTTTTTAACATTCTCTACCACATAATACCTATTCATTCTCTTCTTCCTCTCAACACACATACACAATCATTTAAATTCAAATCACACACACATACACCCAAAGCTTCTCCTATGCACATACTTACACACACTTACATTTGAATTCAAATCCTCACACACTTCACCAAAGCTTCCCTCGGACACTTTACCAACTTATCCTTTCTAACAATTCAAATTTGAATTTACGCAAAGGCTCCTTTCTATCACATCAACATCGCATCGAATAAACTCACATCCAACTCACTCCAAATCACTCCTATTCTTATCCTTAACATTTAAATTTAAATTTTGAATTTAAATCATTAGGCTCACTTCCATCACATCAATGCCAACTCACTTCCTTCTCTTAATATCCTACATGTGTATTGTTTGAATTTCAAATTCAAACTATCCTTTCAACATCCACACTTCCTCACTAAGTTTGGAATATTCCCGTGGCTTATTCTTTTCTATCTTAACCATGCCAACTTACTCACTCAACCATGGTTAGTTTCTAACTAAACTATTTACCTTTGAGGAATACCCAAAATATACCCTTTATTCAATAGTTCTTCTCTATCTCTTTGATATTGGATAAAACTCCTAAAAGGCTTTTTATTACTTTACAAACATGTTTATCAAATGGCTATTTGAGTTGGCTGACCTTAAGTGTAAGAATAATGGAAAGGTATAAGTGTGAACTAAAATTGGGGTTTAGCAAAAATGGGTATTTAAAACGCCAAAACCTAGAAAAACCCAAGACAGGTTTCTGGCGCGTGGGGTAGCGCGCCAGTGGCTGTTTGGGAACCCAGATCATGTTTGGAAAAGCCAACTTTGGTTCTTGGCCTATAAATACCCCCTTTTTGCCTTTGTATACCTCACCTCTTGCCAAACATTCTTTCTCTCTTTTTCTCTTCTTCTATCCTCTAAGTCTAACACCTCTCGTGTTCTTATCTTCTTAATCTATCATTCTATTGAAGAATATATCTCCGCAAGAGAGACACACAAGTACCTAATCCATACTTGTGTATTAGTAGTCTAAGGTCTTCTTTCTCGTACCCTTTATTTTAGAATCGAGTCTCTAGGTTAGGTTATGACTTGTTTTGAACAATCAACATTAATTCAATTTGGCTGTAAGGGAAGTCTTGTATCTTTGTGATCAAGCCTAGATCATTGGGGATCTAGTTGGGGTTTGGTAAGCTTCCAAGGGGAAGTTCTTAGTGGTCCTAGTTGATCTTAGTAATCCTAGAAGAAAAGTCAAATCACGGGTTCTTAGAGGTGGATTCCGAGGACGAAATACCGTAGGGAGTATCTCTTCTTAGTGAGCGTCGATCTTAGTGCATATCGGTAGAGCGAAGTTGTAATATGGTTTATAGTCCACCATAAGGATTATAATAGATTAATAGTATAGGTGTCGTGGATTCAAAAACTGGACATACGGATGGTATAAACCCCCATCCCGAACTGTATATATCGTGGTCTCTCTCTCTTTCTATCTCCATATACTTATTGTCTTCATCATCAAGTATATTATTACACCACTCGGTTCTTTAAGACTTAAAGTTTTATAAACTTTGAAGAAGTCAAAAAACCGTATTTACCCCCTTCTATGGTTCTACAACCACCTTACCATAACCATCTTAAACATCTAAAGCCACAAAACATGGAAGCTTTTGCCTTCCTCTTGTCAAACTCAAAACCCACGTTCAAGCCATCCCAAGACCTCAAGAACGTACTTTTCCCTTCTTGTGTTGTAAGACGATGCAACTAGGGAAGCTTCTTTTGACTCTTCCACTTATTTGAATTATAAATTGAGATCACTAGCAAATCTTTCAACACACACTAAACACATTCCTATACTCACTATATCTCATCTTATTTCAATTCATTCAAGCAAGTTTTAAGGGTTAGTTAAGGTTTTACACAAAGAGTTGCAAGGAATTAGGGTTTTGGCATTCAAATTAGGGCTTTCTAAAGCTTTTGGGTAGTTCTTGTGCACTTCTTAACCTCTAAATCACCACCATTTTGTGTAAGCAGTTCATTATATCCTAAGTGACTCATATTTATCATATCATGCATTATTTCATATCACCTTTGTAGATTTGTAGTGTTCAAAGTTGTTTTAGAATTAGTTGTAAAAAACCCTAAAACTGTGTAGAAAATGGGTGACTTTGTAAGGTTGTTTTAACCATGTTAATGAACACTTTTAGTAAAACTCTTTTAACTACGAGATACTAGAATGTCTTAGGAAGATTTTCGCGTAAATTTCAAGGTCTAACGAGTTCGTTTGGTATTTTAAATAAATTGTACAAAAACGCGTGTCAAACAGCTCTAGCTGTTGACCTCCGCCACTTGTAACAACTATTTGGGTGTCTTAAACTTTAGTCCGAGGGAACAGCATACAATGTTGGAAAGGTAAGACAAACCTAAAAACAGGTAGCAATTCGTTTGAAGTTTTCGTTATGGAAAATTGAGCGAGTGCTCCATTGAAAGTCGGGTAAATCTTTCCGAAATAAAACAACCCACTTAATGTTCCTATTAGTGTAAAAATAAGGTTTACTCTTTCAAGTATTTTGTTCCCATGTGAAACTTATAAAACTCACGACATGTTTATAATGTTGATAAAACTTACTAAACTCTTAATGTGCATATAGACATATCGTTGTGTTCCCTAAGCGTCTCATTGAATTAGGTCGCATAGGACGGATTTGTTCAATGCCGCTACCTTGCCATAAACTATGAGGATTATAAATTTTATTATTATTTTTACTGGGGATTACCAATTATCACTAGGTTTTGAAAGGTGAGTTCATAGCCCCAATTTTACTTGTTAATACTATTTTTGACATACTTTGGGTGAGAATACATTTCTTGTTTTACTTATGGTCACAAGTACTTAAAACTTTTACGTATTGCCTAAGTTACTACATTGCCGTAAAGTCCCCACTATCATGAACTGTTAATTAGGTTGTAAGAATGAGTGTTGTGAATAGATATATTGGGGTTGACACCCCGTCCGGTTTTGTAACACTTACTTGACTGAGTAGGTGCTTGGCAAGGAACCTACCAGGGGAAATATACATACATAATTACGTTAAGGCTTCAGTTTCATGAGCTTAGTGCAATAGTAATAGTTTTTCGGATATTGTATGTGTTACAATAATTACTTGAAATCTTGTGATCCGTGTTTCTAATTACTTAAACCTATGATCTCACCAACTTTATGTTGACCGTTTTAGCATGTATTTCTCATGTCCTTAATTTCTTGTATGGGTAGACTTGGAGCATTTCACTTAAGTCTTTTGTGGTTTCCTCATCATGAAGATTTTATGCATTACTATAACATTCAATAGGAACTTAAAACTTCTTTTTTTTGTTGTATCGAGACATGTCTTTGTTAAAACTTATTTATTCAATCGAACGTGTATTTTATAAACGACTCATATAGATGTTGTTCTATATATTTTGTTTCCTTGTGCTATTAAGTCATACCCCGGTTATCTTCCACTGTGATATTTTGGGGGTGTGACAGAATATGATTTTGAAGGTACAATAAGCTGTTGGACCGTGTTGGGTGAAAACGATCCGTATCTTGGCGACGCAACACGAAGTTGTGTTTGCAGCCATGGCGGGTCGAATACCCTCTTATCCGGTTCCACACTCGCAAATCTGAGCCAAATTGTGATTTCTTCTTATATTTTATTAGGGCATGTGTTACTTTGAGACTGTTAACTTTCTTTAAGTTTATTATACGTCGTATCCAAAGGGATGAATACGCCGTATTCAGTTCTTGAACAAAACAATAACAGCGAGATTTAACAATGCAGAAAAATAATAAAAATACTCAAACACACATATATGTAGAACGCCGTATTCAGTTCTTGAACAAAACAATAACAGCGAGATTTAACAATGCAGAAAAATAATAAAAATACTCAAACACACATATATGTAGAATTAATCTAAGCTAATCTAAAAACAAAAAATATAAACTTTTTTTTTTGAACGGCAAAAAAATAAAAAATATATATACAAACTAAAACACTAATAAACAAGAATTAAACAATTTCACTCCCCGGCAACGGTGCCAAAAAACTTG
Organism: Tanacetum coccineum; assembly: GCA_026074375.1. Lineage (NCBI taxonomy): Eukaryota > Viridiplantae > Streptophyta > Magnoliopsida > Asterales > Asteraceae > Tanacetum > Tanacetum coccineum. Next base: position 36,761 of record BQNB010011521.1, read on the forward strand.
ATGCGTGCTATGTCATGTAGGTAGTTTATTATTCAAGTTTTACAATTTATATTTTGCTGACTTTACCTTTTAACTAATACTAACGGGCAGTGTACCTGATTAGTTGTAGGTTCGTTGGTAAGTAGGGCGTCGATCACTAAGAGCGAACGTTAACTCTTAAATCTATTAGTATTTTAGTTATCTAATTAATCCTAATTAATCTAAACTAGACTTAAACTAACGTAAGAGGGGGGGTTTCAGCCTGAGAGACTGGCATACGTTTTGGGCATAATCTAAGCTAAATGACGACAAGTAAAGCGATAAACACACAGAAGCATATAAACAAATGATAAAGAAGCGGTCTATCACATATGTAAAAAACCGTATCAACCATGATCAATCTAATAAAATGTGAGAGTTGTATATACGTGCAATGATTTTGTTACTTCGCTGGTGTTATATCATTCCCTAAGTTTAGGTGACTTTTCTCCCTAAACTTTATTAAGTTAATACTGTCACGATTAACCTATATCTTATAAAGCATAAATCCGTCAATTATAATCTATCTAGGAGTCGATACTGGTGAATACCGAAACCTAGCTCATCGAGGCTTTACCCACTTATGTTCAATCGCTATATATATGCCGGTAGTCTACGGTCCATCATGGCCCAAAGCAAGGCCACAGAATGTTATTTGTAATCCTAAGTCATCACTTAGTCTACCACTCTTTAAACCAGGGAGGCACTAGGGGATTAAATTTGTAGTCCTAAAATCCAGAGTCACATATAACATGTATGTAGTTCTATCCCATACTCTAGCCTACTTGGTCCATATCACTATATCCATTTGAATGATAGATTAAACACATAATCAAACATAAACAAGTATCAAGTAATAAACATAATCAACATGCAACAATTAGGTAAACAATCGATATAAACAAACCAAACATTAAATTATCATAAACATGGTTGATTAAAGTAAACATTGTAACACAACACAGTATCAAATATGAACGATTAAAGTAAAGATAACGATAGCTTAACCGAACGCGTATAGCGTAGTATTGAGATTACAAGAGTTTTCCTATGACTTGAAGCTCTTTGCCAACCTTCTTCTGCTTCTAAATACGTCTGATATCGAACTTGGTGGTTTAGGGCTTCACTTGCATACTGAAAATCGTTTTTAGGGTTCGGTATTTATAACTTCTAAAAACAGGTCGATACGCCGTATTCGAAGGGCTCGATACGGCATATTGGGTAACTTGGAGTGGGCTCCACGATTGTAATATTCTGGAATATTCGATGATTGCTTCCATATACAGCGTATAGTGTCTTCTTAATACGGCTTATTGCATGAAATTGTGTTTGCTTTGAGTGTTGACCAATGTATCATATACGGTGTATCTAATGAAATGGATACGGCGTATTCTTTAAAGTCAGGCAATGATCTTGAATTCATCTAAGTTTTGGGATACTACGTATGTGTCTAGAATGATACGGCGTATTTGCTGTCAGAATCAGTAGAAGTTCTTGAATTCTTCGTTTATGCTCCAAGACACGTGCTTTTCTTCACATTTCACCAATTGCTTGATAATTACTGAGATTAACAAATATAAACGATTAAGTATCAAATCTCATATAAAATAATGTAAAACAAGCATTATAGATGGGATAAAGGATGCTAATAATGTGACCTTCTTTGATGCAATCAAATATACCCCCGCTTGAATCCTACTTGTCCTCAAGTAGACTTTAGAAATATCTTATGAAAATGTATCCCAAACCAAAGTCTAGGGTTTATCTTTTAAGCATTTTTTTGTTTAATCACTAGCACACAACCTAACACCTCACAAAATAGGAAATAAAAACACTCAAATCACTCAACTAATCTATGTGGTAATATTTAGTAATTCGCTCAATTGCTCGGTCATGACGAGTATTCTATCATAAGCCTGGCAAGGATACACATCTCCACCTTTAAAGCTAAGGAGTAACAAGTCTAAAAAGATAAATTAGGTTAAATGATAAGGTTTAAGGGTTGATCATTCTTTTTAATCTCAATCGATACCAATATTCCAGAAAGGGCGACAAAATCACAAATGCACGCCCAAATCTATGACCACGACACTTGTGATTGCTCATTCCCTAACTCGAATAAGCTAAAGAATAAAACTAGTAATCTTCACCAATGGTAGTAAACCAACAAGGACGAAGAAACCACACATACACATTCAAATCCATGAATGAGACACATGTGATTGCTCACTCCCTCATTTGAGTAAAACCAAAGATTAGGATGAAGAATAATATAGGGTAGGGATTAGGTAATCCTTTCTCAACAGTCATACACCAAAAAGGGCGACAAAACCACACATATACATTTAAATCCATGAATGAGACACATGTGATTGCTCACTCCCTCATTCAAGTAAAACCAAAGGTTCAAGATTAGCCATGGGAAACATAAAATTGGTGTAAAATAAAATAACAAAACGAATAGATTAAGTCCAAACAAATAAAGAACAATGTTGCTAGCTACTTTCCCGACCATACCCATGAAAAAGACACAAATCACTGACTAACTCACACTTTAACACTAGAAACTCACGCTTTAACACTAGAAACTCATGCTTTATTTGGTAGACACGGATTAGACTCAAAGATGTCTTAATCACCATCCTTGTGATCCATAAAAACAACCTAGTTGGCGTTCCCATAACAACCAACTGCCAATCATCCATAATATAGTACAACAATAGTGGCGATATCTACCACTTAATACAAAATAATACATAGTTGGTTTATATTACGTACCAACTCTAAATACAACAAAACTTTACATCGTTGGTTTATAACACGTACCAACGAATAATCGATCACATAAATAATAAAATCGGTTAAGTTTAGGCGAACCGATTATCTCACAAATCTCTCTTTTTTTTCTCACTTTCATCTTTTTTTTGTATTTTTGATTTTTTTAAACATAACTAGAAAACAAAATTTGGTGTAAAATTTCACCACTTCACGAACATGATAAATCTGGATAATTAATATCCAATCATAAATGTGAAAGTAGTAAACAGACGAAAAATAAAACTACTACTTTTACATTCGCCTTTGCATTTACAATTTCTCGACCTAACCATAAGATAGATAAATACGGACACGAACACGGTATTACGATTTTAATACAAAAGCAATAGCAACTTGAGGTAAGGACTTAATCTACAGGTAGGCTCAAGGTGTTAAGAAACGAAGGATTTAGGCTTACAGTTTTTCTCCAGGGGTTATCTTACTCTAAAAATAAGAGTAAACAAAAGGGTTTATACGGGGTTAAACCAATGTGGTTAGTTATTATTCACAATTGGTATAGGCTGTTTGGTATATTCGTAGTTATCTTACCAATTAGTAAGGTCTACTCCTTCTATATACAATAATAGTTATCTTATTATGGTGGTTACGATTTAGTATACTCATGCCATAGTTGCTATAGTTTAATATCTGTCTCAGACTATCATCGGCATATTTGTGTGGAGTTGGGGTAAAATTTAGGATTGCGGAAAATTGGCGAATAATCCTCCATCAAATATGGAAATAAGGGTTATGTGTGCGGGTCATGTAACTAATAATCTCACAAAAAATTGCTAAATTTTTTTAAAATTTAAGCATAAATTAGGCAAATTATTATGAAAATACGGACAAGTATTGTTCTAATTCTCCTCTCCCCACTTGAGATATACAATGCCCGCGTTGTATAAATATAACATTAAAAACAGGAAATAAAAAGAATTAGAACAGAAAACTTCCCTGGGATTTGCTCGGTATGATCCTCCATTATGCGTATATGAGCAAGAATGTGTGTTGTGTTGTGAAAAAGCATCTGAATACCGGCATGACTACAACACACATAAGATACCAGAATATATGTATACCACCAAATCCGTCCATCATGTTTTAGTATTTTCCTGTCTAAGTCATTAAGAAAACATTGCAATCGTATCTACGAGTAATCGTTGGTTAGAAAATATAATAAAAACCTAAAACTATACAGGATGTTGATACGCCGTATCCATGTTACTAGATACGTTTTATCGAAACCAATAAAAATAAATCCTAATACGTGTCAGAGGTCGAATACGCCATATCGACGAGTCTGACAAAAAAGATTCAAAGTGCAGGAAAATTAAAGGGATAATGTCCAGGTTGATCAATATGTTGTATCCATAGAATTTGGATACGCCGTATCGATAACCTGGGAAGACAGCCTCGATAAAAACTTTGAAATTACATTCTGGGTTGTCTCTCGGCAAGCACTTTTGTTTACAGAAAAGTCTTTAAGTTATACTTACTCCAGCTTTAGTCCCATCCTTATAAAACATCTTAGGGTCGAACGGGATGCCAAATGGCACATACATATTTTTAATAAGATTTATTAGCATCCGTTTGTTAAAATAGTTCCAAATCATGATATTAACATTTAATTCATTGATAAAAGTTTTAGTAGTGAAAAATTTACTAATTGTATCATGACTTGTTTCCAGAAGTTTATTTGACCCTCATGCATAGGTATCAACATCAATACTTATTACATTGTGTGATGATTCGATAAGTATATCCGTTGAAAACGGTTTGATAGTGATTTTATCATCACCATTGCCCATATACAATTTTAAATCATTGACAGGAAATATCTTATAAGAAAATAGACCATTGTCGTATATAATTTCATATTTCTCATCATCAGATTCGGACAACGATGTTTCAATTTTTCAGTTAACTTCATCGACATGCTGAGGACTTACCGTAGGTTCGGATGAGAAATCTAATTCAGATGTTAACGCGTCATCATAGACTATAGCTGGGAATTTCGTTTCAAAAAATCTGAGATCGTTAATGTCATCAATATACCTGATCTTACCATACGTAGCAGTTTCCCAGTTATATACTTTACCATTTCTAAGCGCTTTCTCAATCTCATACTGAACATATTCTTCCATAGTCATATCCTGGTCCTCTATTTCCTGTAATAAATTTGCTACGAACACAGAGGAAAAGCTCAAATACATCGATACGCCGTATTTAGTAAATTGGATATGCCGTATTGATGTTTAAAGTCGAATACGCCGTATTGGTTTCGAAAAAATGTATACGCCGTATCCAAAGGGATGAATACGCCGTATTTAGTATTTAACAAAACAATAACAACGAGATTTAACAAAGCAAAAAAATAATAAAAATACTCAAACACATAAATATGCAGAATTATACAATGCAAACTAAAGATCATCTAAAAAAATAAATCTAAACTAAATACTAATAAACAAGAATTAAACAATTTCACTCTCCGGCAACGGCGCCGAAAAACTTGATGTGTGCTATGTCGTGTAGGTAGTTTACTATTCAAGTTTTACTATTTATATTTTGCCGACTTTACCTATTAACTAACACTAATGGGTAGTGTACCCGATCAGTTGTAGGTTTGTTGATAAGTAGGGTGTCGATCACTAAAAGCGAACGTTAAGTCTTAAATCTATCAGTATTTTAGTTATCTAATTAATCCAAATTAATCTAAATTAGACTTAAACTAAAACAAGAGGGGGCTTTTCAGCCTGAGAGACTGGCACATGTTTTGGGTATAATCTAAGCTAAATGATGACAAGTAAAGCGATAAACACACACAAGCCGATAAACAGACGATAAAGAAGCGGTCTAGCACAAATGTAAGGAAAACATATCAACCATGATTAATCTAATAAAATGCGAGAGTTGTCTATGCGTGCAATGATTGTATTACTTCGTTGGTGTTATATCATTCCCTAAGTTTAGGTGGCTTTTCTCCCAAAACTTTATTAAGTTAATCCTGTCACGATTAACCTAAATCTTATAAAGCATACATCCGTCGATTATAATCTATCTAGGAGACGATACTGGTGAATACCGAAACCTAGCTCATCAAGGCTTTACCCACTTATGTTCAATTGCTATATATATATGCTGGTAGTCTATGGTCCTTCATGACCCAATACAAGGCCACATAATGTTATTTGTAATCCTAAGTCACCACTTAGTCTACCACTCTTTAAACCAGGGAGGCACTAGGGGCTTAAATTTGTAGTCCTATAATCTAGAGTCACATATAAGCTGTATGTAGTTCTATCCCAGACTCTAGCCTACTTGGTCCATATCAATGAATCCAATTGAATGATATATTAAACACATAATCAAACATAAAAAAATATCAAGTGATAAATATAATCAACATTAAACAAATACTTAAACAATCGATAAAGATAAATCAAACATTAAATTATCATAAACATGGCTGATACCTAAAGGTATCAGCCTATAGTCATTGTAACACAACATAGTATCATATATGAACAATTAAAGTAAATATAACAATAGCTTAACCGAACGCGTATAGCGTAGTATTGAGATTACAAGAGTTTTCCTATGACTTGAAGCTCTTTGCCGACCTTCTTCTGCTTCTAAATACGTCTTATATCGAACTTGGTGGTTTAGGACTTCACTTGCATACTGGAAATCATTTTTAGGGTTTGGTATTTATAACTTTTGAAAACAGGTCGATATGCCATATTCGAAGGGCTCGATGTGGCATATTGGGTAACTTGGAGTGGGCTCCACGATTGTAATATTCTAGAATATTCGAGGATTGCTTCTCTATACGGCGTATAGGGTCTTCTTAACATGGCGTATTGCTTGAAATCGTGTTTGCTCTGAGTGTTGACCAAGGTATCATATATGGAGTATCTGATGAAGTCGATACAACGTATTCTTCAAAGTCAAGAAATGGTCTTGAATTCGTCTAAGTCTTGGGATACAGCGTATGTGTCTAGAATGATACGGCGTATTGGCTGTCCGAATCAGTAGACTTTCTTGAATTATTCGTTTATGCTCCAAGACACGTGCTTTTCTCCATATTTCGCCAATTACTTGATAATTACTGAGATTAACAAATATAAACGATTAAGTATCAAATCTCATATAAAATAATGTAAAACAAGTAATATACATGGGATAAATGATACTAATAATGTGACCTTATTTGATGTCATTAGCGATGAAGATACTTATGCTTTTGTACATTCATGATGAGTGAAAGCGACCCGTATCTTGGCAGGGCAGCACCACGAGAGTCGTGTTTGCAGCCATGGCTGGTCGAATGCCCTTTTACCCAGTCATACACTCTTTAGTCTGAGCCAAACGATTTCAATATTTTGGTTTAAAAAAAGGAAGAGTTTTAAAGTCGGGTTGTTTGGTACGTGGATATGAAGAAAAGACTGTAAAGCGTTTGTGTACATTCTGTTTTTTGTGAGGCGTACGAGCAATCTAAAGGATTTTTGGCTTAAGCATGTAAAAAAACCATTTAGTAAGGGTTGATCTTGTCTGGTTTTCAGGGTGTTTACGAATCCATAGTTTATAAGTGCTTATTTGTTTCATTAGCGTATCTAGAAATTAGTATTTAGATCACTATTATTTTCTTTTTTTTGTTCAGGTTAATCGGTTCCGAACACAAGTTGCATGAACTTATTGCTTTGGGTAATTGAAATATATCCATAAAAGATTTTGTGTTTCTTTATACTCTTAATCAAAAGCTTTTCAGTGTTTTGATTCTTTTTGTCTAATGATGCGTAACTTATTTCCGCGACTTCTTAAGTGACCAAAAATAATGCAGTTTTAATTCATTGGTCGATATCCATGTGAAGCCCTCATAAGCTCTTGCGACAAGTCTGTGTAAAATAAACAGTGGCATACTATTTCTTTTTTACATGTCGTTATATGATTGAAAAACAATTTGATCCATAACTGCAGGAACAAGGCATCGGCGTGGGATGATTTTATACTTATATGATTTCTGAAGATGTTAAACAAGGCCTTGAGAGGTAAATTTCATATCTTTATTATTATTATAGTAAATCCTTCGTATGAATTTTGAGCAACGAGTGACTACATGCTTAATCAGTTTTGAGAAATGAGGTGTTTCACCAAAATATGGGTAACAATCACTAAGGACACATCAAAATAAAGGGACATACTATTTTCTTTCGTATGGATATGTCTGACATGTTCATGTTGTACATTATATGACTTAATATGTTTATATAAGCTTTTAATTTGGTACATCAGCCTTGATCGTTCCCTTTGTGCAACTAGATTGAGATATTTTGCTACCTAATTAATGTTGAAACATATAAGCATGGTCCTTATATGGTATGCTATAGGTATATGCCTTTTCTTATGTTGAGTACGTAGTATGTATAATGAACATTATAACAAAAAAAATCGAATTAAGTTTTCTGACCCACAGGTGCAAAACTTACACTATTCCAAACACCAAAACAGCAAACAAAATAGTTCTACCCCAGTGTCCAAACACCCAACAAACAGCGATATAGAGCTTCCACTGCCCCACACTGTGCGAAACACCCATAAAGCTAAAACTAGAGATGATACAAAGATGAGAAACTAAATACTTTATGCCAAACACCCATAAAGCTGCAACTAGAGCTAACATGGTGAAAGTAATGACCTAGGTAGCGTTTTAGTACTAAATGTGTGTTTTAGCATAACTCGAATGGTGTGAAGATGTTATTTGTTTTAAAAGATAATAACTAGGTTGCGTTCCTTATCTTTGACTTCATATGGTTTGGTATGTAGACCAAATGTTTTCTGCCGTGGAAAAGTGACAATAAGCTAGTGACAATAATCTAATTCATATCTATTATAAAAGTGGACAAATTAACAAGTTGCTCATTTGACTTGAACTTTCACTGAACTATTACTAAATTCACCTATTTTACTATCTCTTTTGAAAAATATGAACTGTAATCTTCTGCTGATATGACATCTCGCTTTGACTTTGTTTTTACATCAGTTTGTATTTTCAAAGATAATTGAATGTGTACACGGCTTCAAGGGAATCCTACTTGAACACGGAAGAGTTCATTGATGCTGATGCATGGAATCTCCAGTCGAAGCTTCAACCTCTAGCAGTTCATTAAATTATTACTGATACACAACATTCATAGAGTTTGGCAGTAGATTGAAGCATAAAAGTTGTTCCCACTCATGTGAAAATGGATAATAGACACAAGCAATTTTTTGCACAATATTAATCATTCAGTTTTAAGGTAGCACCTTCTAAAACTTATAGACTATAATTTGAATTATGCAGGTACTATATTCTATGGCTAATGAATATGTACCGGATTATGTTGGAAAGAAAGATTTAGCTAAAAGGTAAGTTTACATACTTATTAGTTTCACTTGTGCAAATATTTAATTTAGAGGTGGCGAAATGAGTGGGTTGTGCTGGTTGAGTAACATGTCAAAAGAGGGTTGGGTAAAAATGGATCATTTGGAGTTTTTTTCTTCACAAATAGGATACAAAAAGTAAACTAATTTTTTGTGTAAAACACTTGTAATAGTTAACGTAGAGTTGTAGGCACACATCTAAACATTCTTTATAGTATGTTTTTTATGAAAAAAATTATGTTGTTTTATACTTTCTAAAGTAATAGATAAAAGTTCTTAAATCGGTGAGCACTATAGTTTTTTTAACGCAGAGGAAGGTTTGCTTTTTCAATCAAAGTCATCAATGAAAAAATTCTCCTAGTGTGTTACAGGCCAACGTAGTTGTAATACGGATTATTTGCTTTTTACTTTTTTCATGTTTTGAAATTAAGCACAAACAAATCGCAATGATGTCTTCTACAAAGTAAAGATGTTTGGAAATTTAATGTGAGATTTATAAGGAAGTGGTATTTAGTTGCTGCGACGTAATGTCATATTATGTATTGGCACGCCAACATTGCTGGAAGTGTGCAACAACAAGGGTGTGCTGCCATTTTTGTGTTTACAATCTGGTCTATACCTCGATTAAAATGTGAATTTTGAAGTCGTACCAACTGGATGAATTTAGAGATAGTTTCTTTCCTGTTTGAACTGTAACACCCCTAAATCGGGTCGCAGCAGAATAATGTGTCCGGGAGTGTTACTTCAAATCAAAGTAATAATTTCTAACATTAAAATGAAATTTATGCATGCTTTTATGTAATTTCTTGCATTAGGGGTATTTTGGTAATTTTACACTTGTTGAGATTTTTAGGTTTTACAGTTTGTTACAAAAGTACAACGGCTTAACATGTTCACATGTAAATGTAAAGAGTTTTAAACATAACAAATATCCCCAAAATGTAATGCTTCTAAATCTTTATGAAATGACATACAAAATAACGACCACCAATGTATCCTTGACTTGCACCTTATTGACATGAGAAAATCATGCTTTAAAACGTCAACATAAAGTTGGTGAATTCACATGTTTATGTAAATTTAATGTAGGACTGCAAGACTTCCAAATGTATGATAATAGAACAGATGCAAACATCACAAAATGTAATTACATTTTTCTAAGCTCATGACACTGAAGCTCGACATGTATGAATTGCAATATAAATTGCCTACATTGCCCTTGATGATGTTTTAACCCGCAACATCCCAAATTCAACATGGTATACGTTCGTTGTTCGGCAAACCGGCACAGTGAGCGCTACTCACCCGAACAGGGAGGTCAATCCCAAATACACCTATTTATAACATTCACGCTTACTCGGTAATTGACAGTTCATGATAATGGGCTCAGTGGGTTATCGCTAATTAGGCAAACACGTAATCATGTTAAAATGTACACTTGCGTCTAATTTGTAAAACAATGCATGTTTCTCACCCCAAAAGTTATAAATCATTATAATCGTAAAAACATGGGGCTATGAACTCACCTTGAGTGAATGAGCAACAATGTAAATCACAGAATGAAAATGCGTCACGTAAAAGTCTGAATGCAACCTAATTAATTATAGGTCATATGAGCACTTAGTACTTTGAATAACTAATACCATATATAATTCTATATAGCTACATCACCATCTAATTGTAATTGAGAAATAATATTTATAAAGTTTAAATGTTTATAAATATAACCTAATAAAAAATGTCGTAACTTTCTTGTTTTAAGTCCGTTTGTACGTTCTCTATGTCCACGGTTTCGTATTAAGAAGATGTATCAAAACATTACATTTTAATATTTTTAACTCACTGATGAACAGTAGTTTTCACTGTTCATGATTATTTATAAAATTATTTTTATAAATTTAATGATCGAAATCTTTTGAAAGTCATAACTTATTCGTTTTTTTTTTATTCTTTCGAGCACGTCCTCGTAATTAAAAATTCTATCTAAATAAAATATTTTTCAAAAAGTTTTTGTAGCGAACAGTAATTTATTTTTATAAAATTATTTTTATAAAAGTATTTATTATCGTAAACATGCAAATGGCGTAACTTCTTCGGTATTGCTCAGATTTTCGAGTTCTTTATATGCTTACGATCCTCATGACATTTAGTACCTTAATAAAATATAAAATAAATGTTTTATTTTTGAATTTCAAACAGAAGGTTTGAGGTTTTTACATAAAAATGTTTAAACTTACTTTTATAAACTTTTTGGCATCAATATATTATTACAAGTCCTCTACCATATTTTATACCACAAGTCTTATATATTTTAAGTCCTCTAGTCCATCATTTGTCCAAGAATAACAAGTTCTTACATTTATTTACTTATAAACTTTAATAAATAAACTTTTAAACAATTAATTTATATATACTTTTATAAATTAATCCACACTTGTATAATGTATATACTTTCAATCCAACATGTTTTTAACATCAATATAACATATGAAAAAATATTTCAAACCTCAAGAGTAATAATCCACTTTACATCTTAATATATTTCCTAGATGGTGATTTACTACATAGACATTATATATACATAAAATCACAAATATAAAGAGTGTAGGGTTTTTAGATGACCTTAAGATGATGTATAATGAAGAGAAACAAGTTCTAAACCCTAGTGTAGAATCAAAACTCAAGATTCCAAGACTAGAAAACCCTAATCTTTCAAGAAACCCTAATCTTGAACTTTCTTGATTAAACCCTTGTAAATGCTAAACCGAGCCTTCAATACACCTTAGAATATCTTAGATATGATACTAGAACACTTGAATACTTAGTAAGAAAAATTGTATGGATGTTTCTTATGGTTGTTTTTCTTGCCATGGCTAGGGAGACCACAAGGAGAGAATTATGTGAAGTTTTTGGTTAAGGAAAATGTATATGTGTGTTTTCTTACTAGTATGCATGTATTTATATACCAAGAGCTAGTCAAATACACTATAAAGAAGTCCAAGACTTAGAATTACAAAGGAGGGAGGGGGGACGGTTGGATAAGATGAGTGAAACAAGGAAGGCTTGGTCAAGAACACTAGTCATAGTACTAGGTATAATGAGTCCTAGTTTGTATAAGTACTTAGTTGGTTACATTGTGTGCTCTTGGTTCCCTTTTGTGTAGGTTATGCCCGAAATTTAGGGGGGAGGGGAAGACTAGATGAGTCTTTGATATTTTGTGTTGAAATCCTAGTAATCCTTGATGTTTTAAGATGTATAGGTTAAGTATAAAGAGTATACTTGTAATGTGTAGGTTTTGGTTTGGTTATTATAAGTATAATACGGATAGAATGATAAATATGGGTGAAGTTTTATAAAACTTTGAGTATTAGTTATAATAATGGGTATTTGTTGAAGCGTTGATAAGTTTTGGTGGTTCCGTGAATGCCTAAATGTATTTTATTGCGAAACGTAAATACTTTACGTAACCAATAAAAAAAATATGCAAAGTTAATAATTATCCTCCAAATAATTATCTAACACTTGCTTGACGTAAACCTTTAATTATTCGATGCCCGTTTACGTTGAATGATAATTTTTAGTTTACACGATTTAATCATATGACGAAAATTAAAAGCAACGCGTACAAGACTAAAAATAAATAGTAAAATAAATGACGTCGTAAAATGTCCTGAAAACACAGGGTGTTATAGTCTTCCCCCCTTAAATGAACCTTGTCCTCAAGGCTTAAGACGCAACACTTGACGACGGTGCGGTTTTTTTGAAGAGATGTGGATATTTCTTCCGAAATTGATCCTCACGTTCCCATGTGAACTTAGGACCTCTCCTAGAGTTCCATTGAACCTTGACAATTGGGATTCGCCTTTGCTTCAACCATTTGACTTCTCGATCAATGATTTCTATGGGTTCCTCCACAAAATGGAGCTTATCATCAATATGAGTTCCATCCAACAGAACGGCTAATGGTTCATCGAAATAACACTTCTTTAAGTTAGATACATGAAACATCATGTGAACCCTGCTCAACTCATGAGGAAGCTCAAGCTTGTAAGCAACGGATCCTACTTTTTCCAACACCTTGAATGGTCCAACATACCTGGGGTTTAACTTCCCCCATTTTCTAAAATGTACGACCCTTTCCAAGGTGAAACCTTAAGCATAACTCTATCTACAACTTGAAATTATATAGGCTTACACTTCAAATCGGCGTAACTCTTTTGTCGATCATGAGAGGCTTAAATCCTTTGTTTGATCTGGATTATCTTCTCGGTTGTCTCTTGAACTATTTCTAGACCGGTGAGTTGAACTTCTCTAACCTCGGCCCAGCAAATAGGTGAATGATACTTTTGACCGTAAAGGGCTTCAAATGGTGCAGCCTTGATACTGGCGTGATAACTATTGTTATATCAAAACTCAACTAATGACAAATGTTTAACCCAACCGTTTCTAAATTCGATCACACAAGCACACAACATATCCTTGAGAGTTTGAATAATCCTCTCGCTTTGTCCGTCGGTCTCTAGATTATATGCAGTTCTCATAGCCAATGTAGTACCCAAAGCTTTCTGAAGTGACCTCCAAAATTTGATGCGAATCTATCGTCACGATCAGAAATGATTGAGACGGGTATTCCATGCCTCGTGACTACCTCCTTTCGGTACATTCTTACCAATTTCTCCATAGGATTAGTTTTCCTCATGGGTAAGAAGAGTGCAGACTTAGTGAGTCCATCAACAATCACCTAGATGGTGTCATAACCTTTTGACGACCTAGGAAGCTTTGTGACAAAATCCATAGTGATATTATCCTACTTCTATTGAGGTATCTCAGGTTGCACCAACAAACCCGATGGCCTTTGGTGTTCAGCCTTGACCTTAGCACATGTCAAAAATTTGCGAACAAAGGTAGCGATGTCGGCCTTCATATTGGGCCACCAATATAGCTTTTTCATGTCGTGATACATCTTGTCGGAACCTGGATGGATAAAGTATTTTGACTTGTGAGACTCCTACATGATCACAATCCTTAAATCACCATAACATGGTAACCAACTCCTGCCATTTAAGCATAGAGTTCTATCGGCGCGGTGTTTCAACTTTTCCTTTGGTATATCCTTCCTTATCAAACCTCCTACGTTTTCCTTTTTGAAGTTCACTGGTTTATGTGCCTCTATTTAAGCTTCCAGAATTTGTTTGGGGAGATTCAAACAAATAGTCATGACTAAGGCTCGAACCCATAATGGCTTATTCCGTTCTTTACGGCTTAAGGAATCGGCCACTACGTTTGCTTTCCTCAGGTGGTGGTAAGTGCTTAAATACACATACCTTTATCTCAATAAAACGAGCTTAAATGACCAAAAACGAACATAAAATGCCAAAAATATGCTTGTTTTGTGTTGTGTACTGTGCAGGTATCAGATATCATCAAAAAGACAAAAAACAAGGCAAAAATCAGACAAAACCGAGCATGAGATTGTAAAGAAAAGCCGAAGCCGAGGACATTTTGCAAACCGGCCCAAATAATAATAAAAAGAATCGGCCTAAGAAAGAAGCCCAAATAAGGACTTAACGACTATTAGTATCCACACCAGAAACATATCACATCGTTAGTCCTCAAGCCATGACATCGTTAGTCCCTACACTAACGGCAATTACCCGCTTCATCTACATTTGAAAGTATAATAAAATACGAGCAAAAAATGACGCATTGAATGGTCAAGGTCAAAGCAATTAATGTGCAGTTTCAAATTAAATGGAAAATGTCAAAGCAATAAATGGGCGATTTTAAGTTGATTGGCTGTGATTATTGCTTTCCATAAGCAATTTTAGAAGGTTTTGAAGGTGATTGGCAGTTTTTCCTCACAAGATGCACAACATTCCCCTATAAATAGGTATGAAAATCATACATTGAAAATCATCTAGGAGTAGGGTAGCTCTGTTTTAAGTTATTTACAGTTTCCTGTAATTTACTCTTATGTCTTTTCCCAATAAAAATAAAAAGTGAAAAGTTAATAATTATCCTCCAAATAGTTATCTAACACTTGCTTGACGTAAACCTTTAATTGATTGATGCCCGTTTACGTTGAATGACAATTTTTAGCTTACGCGATTTAACTATATGATGAGAATTAAAAGCAACGCGTACGAGGATAAAAATAAATAGTGAAATAAATGATGTCGTAAAATGACCTGAAAACACGAGGTGTTATAGTCTTCCCCCGTTAAATAAGCCTTGTCCTCAAGACGTAAGACGCAGCACTTAACGACGGTGCGGCCTTTGTGAAGAGATGCGGATACTTCTTTTGAAATTGGTCTTCACATTCCCATGTGAACTCAGGACCTCTCCTAGAGTTCCATCGAACCTTGACAATTAGGATACGGCTTCGCTTCAACCATTTGACTTCCCGATCCATGATTTCTACGGGTTCCTCCACAAATTGGAGCTTATCATCAATATGAATTCCATCTAACGGAACAACTAATGGCTCATCGGAATAACATTTATTCTAGTTGGATACATGAAATGTATTGTGAACCATGCTCAACTCTTTAGGAAGCTTTGTAAGCAACGGATCCAACCTTTTCTAACACTTTGAATGGTCCAACATACCTGGGGTTTAACTTCCCCTGTTTGCTAAAACATACGACCCCTTTCTAAGGTGAAACCTTAAGCATAACTCTATCTCCAACCTGAAATTCCATCGGCTTACGCTTTAAATCAACGTAACTCTTTTCTTGATCACGAGCGGCTTGAATCCTTTGTTTGATCTGGATGATCTTCTTAGGTTGTCTCTTGACTATTTGGGATAGTGAGTTGACTTCTCTAACCTCGGCCCCACACAATACAGGCTGTGAACGATCACTTTTGACCGTAAGTGCTTCAATGATGCAGCCTTGTTGCTAGCGTGATAACTAGTTTATATGAAAACTCAACTATGGGAAAATGTTTAAACCAACCTTTCTAAAGTCGATCACACAAGCACGCAACATATCCTCGAGAGTTTAAATAGTCCTCTCGCTTTGTTCGTTGGTCTCTAGATGATATGCAGTACTCATAGCCAATGTAGTACCCAAAGCCTTCTAAAGTGACCTCCAGGAATTTGATGTGAATCTACCGTCACGATCAGAAATGATTAAGACGGGTATTCCATGCCTCGTAACTACCTCCTTTAGGTAAATTCTCACCAATTACTCTATGGGATCAATTTCCCTCATAGGTAAGAAAATGTATTTTTGGTACGTTTTTAGTCTTTTAAGTCCGTTTTTAATGGAAAATGGTATGTGTAATTAAGCACATACCAGTGACAAAATCCATAGTGATATTATCCCACTTTCATTGAGGTATCTCGGGTTGCACCAACAAACTCGATGGCCTTTGGTGTTCAGCCTTGATCTTAGCACATGTCAAACATTTGTGAACATAGGTGGCGATGTCGGCCTTTATATTAGGCCACCAATATAGCTTCTTTATGTCTTGATACATCTTGTCGAAACCCAGATGGATAGAGTATTTTGACCTGTGACACTCGTGCATGATCACAGTCCTTAAATCACCATAACATGGTAACCAACTCCTGCCATTTAAGCATAGAGTTCCGTCGGTGCAGGGTTCCAACTTTTCCTTCGGTATATCCTTCCTGATCATACCTCCTACATCTTCCTTTTTGAAGTTTACTGGTTTCTGTGCTTCTATTTGAGCTTCCAAAATTTGTTTGGGGAGATTCAAACCAATAGTCATGACTAAGGCTCGAACCC